>JAJOOR010019210.1:0-29143 GCA_036250505.1 Solanum acaule | reverse complement strand
GGAAGTATTTAAACTAGAGGTAGTAAAGGTGGTAATTGGGCCAAATGCACTACCACTTACTTGCATTAATTTGGCCCAAGTTGAGTAGAAGGATAAGGGAAAAATGGACAGCCAAGGCCCAATAGTCTTAAGTCCAAAAAGGCCTAAGTGAAAAGTCCAAATAGGTGGACCACCTACTTGCATTAATTATGGCCCAAATTGACATGAATAGAGGGATAATTCGGAGTAGGGCCCAACAAGTGTTGAAGTTCCCAAAAGCCCAAGTTAAAAGGCCAAGTAGGTGAGGCCAAGTAGGTGGGTCACCTACTTGACAATATATGGCCAAAATTAGTCAAGAAATTCGGCCATTACACCTCCTTTTTAAAGGGATAAAGATCAGATCTTTTGCTTCATTTTTAACTTGCAAAATTTTCAGATTTCTTAAGTTTCTCTCTTGGTCTCTCTTGGCTTCAATCAGCAGCCCTAGAAAACCTTGGGTCCTTGAGTATTTCTCCATTTTCAAGTAAAAGTTTGAAGGAGATTTTCAGTTCTTGGAGTACAAGTTTAGAGGATAAATTCCTAGAAACTAAGGTATGACTACTGCCCATTTTTGCCTCTCTTTAAATACAGATTTGGGGTGGAGAATTTTGTATATATTTATCAAGAACTAATGGATGGTGATAAATCCTTGAGTCAATATTCTCCTATTATGCTGAAATTTTTGTTAGGGATTGATAGTGGCTGCCTTATGTATATTGTTGTTGGGGGCTGTTTGGGTATCTTGGCAAAGGATGTATGAAGTTGTATTAATGTATAGAAGAAGGGTGTGGTGGTTCACCATTGATGCAAGGGTTGTATGGGCCTACTTTCTGTCAAGTGTTAGCTACTGTTTTTAGGGCCTTAATGTGATTAGCTGCTGACAGTAGCTTAATTGTGACTTATATTGTAGATTAGCATCCAAGAAGGGAGGCTAAATTGTGACAGTGGTATTGGTCAGGAAATAAGGTATGTAAGGCGATTCGATTCCATATTCCTTGGCATGAAATCTGATACTTGCGATTAATGTCAATAAGTGAATTTCCTAAGTTCTATTCCTAGTAAAGGAAACATAGTGGCAACATACGATATCCAAAATAGCTAACAATATCCCCCCTCCTAAGTGTACATAATTACTTAGTTACACGTTTAGTACTCTATAGTCAATGGAAGTCAATTGTGTCATTTAAGCTCTCTAGTAATGCATTAGTGTTACATAGCTCCTTATATTATAGCTACTGTCCTAAAGTATTATTTTCATGTCTCCTACTACTGTTCCGTATTTCCAAATCTAAAAAATGATTGTGACCACCAAAACAACAATCTCAAAGATTAAAGAATCTAAGTGAAGCAATTTGTATAATTATGGGTGGCAGCTCAGGGGCCAAAGCCTAGCATGGGCCGATCCCAATGGGTATAGAAGGGTGGCAGCTCAGGGGCGAAAGCCTAGCATGGGCCGATCCCGATTTGTGTAATGTTAAGGACCGCATCCCAGGTGGTTAAAATGTCTATTATGGGTCATCCTCTTCTACCACTGATCAGCTGGTCACTCGTATCACATGCCTTATAAAGATCATAACCCACATTAAGGTAAAGACAAGAATGTAACATACATGATCCCACAAGAGTTAACAAAGGTGGTCTCCTATTCTGATTTATGCACTTATACATTGATACTTGGTTTCCTTTGAACTCTTATTTTATATATGTAGTTGCCTTACATATTCAGTACACTTTTCGTACCGACGTCCCTCGCGGGGGACGCTGCATTTCATGTTGCAGGCACAGGTACTCCCGCTAGTAGACCTCCTCAGTAGGAACATACGACCCTCAATTACTTTTGGTGAGCTCCATGTTGCTTCAAAGCTTTACTGAGCCCTTGGTAGATTCATTTTGGTATTTTATAGTAGTTAGGGGTAAGGCGGGGTCTGTCCCGACCTACTCTAAAGGTTTCTATCGTTTAGAGGCTTTGTAGACTTATGTATATGGTTCCGTTGCATCTTAACAAGTTGTGGCCTCAACGGCCAAGTCTTGTATATAAGTTTTGGGTCTACTTATGTCGGTGTGTATCGCTGCATCCCTGGTGAACTTGTCACAAAATTGTCATAGTTACAAGCATAGTAAGCACCGATCACATGTTGGTTCTCTCGGGTTTTTAGGGCATCGAGTGCCTGTCCGTCTTAATGGGATTTGAGGCGTGACAAAAAGAAGGATATTGACCTAGATGAGGAGGCCAAATACTTGAGTAATCAAGGGGTTTCTGAAATTATAACTCGGGAAACTAAGGATATAATTCTGAAATCAATGTTGGAAATTTCAAAGAGAGGGGCAATATAAAAGGCCAGGTCACCGAGATAAAGGTAACAAGAAGAACAAAGAGGGGTATAGAAAGGACCGCAGTGGTGTATATGTGCCTCCAGTTAATAGAGATAGAGATCGAGCAGGTAGTAGTTCCAGTGGGTCTAGGATGGAGGATATACTAGCTAAGGTTCTTCAAAAGGTTGAATCTAGTGATACATGTGTCAATGAAATGAGAAGCAATTTTTCCAGCATGAGTCAATTGGTGGACTCACATACAACTTCCATCAAATAATTGGAGCAGTAGTTGGGGTAATTGTCAGCTTTATTAAATTCGAGAAAGAATGGATCACTACCTAATGATACTATTCAGAACCCCAAGAAGGATGGGCACTGCATGGCGATTACTACTAGAAGTGGTAAGTCCCTTCCTGAACCAAAACCTATAGGTATTAAGCAGGAACAGAGTACAAAAAGAGAAGAGGAAGTATAATGAGATGCTAAAATGACGAATGATGCAGATGTAGTTAAACAAACTGAGGAGCCGTTGAAGGTGAAAAGAGCTGCAGTAGAGGTCACCATGCCTCTATAACCAATACCGAGACCTCCTCCTCCATTTCCTCAAAGGATCAAGAAAAATCCAAAGATGGAAAATTTGCAAAGTTCATATCCATGATTTGGCAACTGTTAGTGAACATTTAGTTGGTAGAAGCTTTGGAGCAAATGCCTGGTTATGCTAAGTTCATAAGACTTAGTCACAAAGAAGATAACTGCAAGTTTCGAACCAATCGATAACGTTATCATTGTAGGTCTATTTCTACAAAGTCCTTGGTGCAAAAAAAGGAAGACCCAGGTGCATTCACTATACCATGCATTATTGGCGCTTTCGAGTTTGCAAAGGCCGGGGGCGAGCATCAATCTAATGCTAGTAGTTATATTCAAACAACTGGGGTTGGGACATCCAAAACCCACCGCAATGAGGTTGATGATGCATATAGATCGTTGAAGCAGCCTATGGGTATTTTGTGTGATGTACTTGTGAAAGTGGAAAGTTTCATTTTCCCTGATGACTTTGTGATTCTGGATTGCGAAGTAGATTTTGAGGTTCCCATAATTTTGGGAAGGCCATTTTTGGCCACAGGCAGAGCGTTAGTTGATGTTGAGAGTGGGGAGCTGAAATTTTGACTTAACAATGAAGAGGTGAAGTTCAAAGTATGAGTGTAGTGTCTGCAATTGATTGTTGATGAATGTGATATAAAAGCATCAGTTGAAGAGAGATTTGATGTAGAGACATTGGTAGCAGTGATAATGAACTTCGACAAAGACTTTAGGGATGATTATGTGGAGACTCTAAATGCCCTGCAAGGCATGGGGTCACATTGATATTGTCCATAGAAATTAGACTTAGACTTGAAGAGCATACCAAGTCCTCCAGCAAAGCCATCTATTGAGGAACCGCTTGTGCTTGAGTTGAAACAGTTGCTTGGCCACTTGATATATCTCTTTTTGGGCACTAATAACATGCTGCCAGTTATTTTAGCTACAGACCTTACTGATGAACAGGTGCAAGAAGTAGTGAATGTCTTGACGAGGTTTAAGAAGGTAATTGGTTGGACCATTGTTGATATCATTGGGATACCTCCGGGTATTTGCACTCATAAAATCCATCTTGAAGAAAAATGTTGCCCAATTATCAAGCATCAGCGGAGGCTGAACCCACCAATTCAAGAGGTGATAAAAAAATGATTATTAAGTGGTTGGATGCAGGGGAAGTGTACTCCATTTCTAATAGTCAATGGGTTAGCCTAGTGTAGCGTATGCCAAAAAAAGTGGTATGACATTTGTCACAAATGCGAAAAATGAGCTGATTTCGAAGAGACCAGTCACAGGTTAGAGAGTGTGCATGGACTATAGGAAGATGAACAAGTAGACTTTAACAGACCATTTTCCAATGCCTTTCATGGACCAAATGCTTGATAGACTGGTTGGTAAAGGTTGGTATTGCTTCTTAGATGGATACTCTGATAATAATAAGATATAAATTGCTCTAGTACACCAGGATAAAACCACCTTCATATGTCTTTATGGTACTTTTGCATTTAAACGCATGATGTTTGGATTGTGTAATGCACCATCAACTGTTCAGATGTGTATGATGTCCATCTTCTCGAACATTGTTCAAGACACTTTAGAAGTGTTCATGGATGAATTTTCTGTGGTAGGTGACACTTTTGATGACTGTTTGTTCAATCTTAGCTAGATATTATAGAGGTGTGAAAAGGAGAACTTGGTGCTGAACTGGAAAAAATGTCATTTCATGGTCAAGGAAGGAATACTCCTAGGCTATAAGGTGTCCGAAAAAGGGTTAGAGGTGGATAAAGAGAAAGTTGAGGTAATTGAAAGGCTGCCCCCACCTATCTCTATAAAAGGGATTAGGAGTGTTTTTAGGTCATGCAGGTTTCTACTGGCGCTTCATCAAAGGCTTTTCGAAAATTGCACATCCTTTGTGTCAGTTGCTAGAAAAGGAGGTGAACTTTATTTTTGAAGAAACATGCACCACAACATTTGAATGTCTCAATGAAAAGCTGGTACCAGCCCCGGTGATCATTGGTCCAAATTGTTCGGAGCCATTTGAGGTAATGTGTGATGCAAGTGGTACTGCCTTAGGGGTTGTGTTAGGGAAAAAGTGAAATAAGATCTTTCATCCAATCTTTTGAGGTAATGTGTGATGCAAGTGGTACTGCCTTAGGTGTTGTGTTAGGGAAAAATAAAAATAAGATCTTTCATCTGATCTACTATGCTAGCAAGGCGCTGAATGGATCACAAAGAAACTACACTATCACTGGGCAGGAATTGCTTGCAGTGGTATATGCCTTTGAGAAATTCAGAGCCTATTTGCTGGGGACTAAAGTGGTGCTTCACACTGACCATGAAATACTGCGATACTTAATAGCGAAAAAAAATGCAAAGCCACGATTGATAAGATGGGTTCTGCTTCTCTAAGAGTTTTATTTTGAAGTCAATGACAGAAGAGGTTGTGAAAATCAAGTGGCTGATCAATTGTCCATATTGGAGGTAGAAAAGAAGGAAGAGGTTGAGTTAGACATTAATGACTTATTTCCGAATGAGCAGGTATTAGCTGCTACTCTTGCTCTAATTCCTTTGTTTACTAACTTTGTTAATTACCTTGTCAACGACTTGATTCCTGAAGGCTTAACATTTCAACAAAGGAAGAAGTTCTTGCATGATGTGGGTAAGTATTTCTGGGATGAAATTTATACATGGTGTGTGGTGATAGTATCATCAGGTGATGTGTACCTGAAGCTGAAATGCTTAGTATCCTAGAAGCTTACCATTAATCTTTGGTAGGTGGTCACCATGGGGGTGCACGCATTGCCCACAAGGTATTCCAAAGCGGATATTACTGGCCTACAATCCATTAGGACTCATTTGACTTGGTTAAAGGTTATGATGTTTGTCAATGACAAAGAGCTATCTCTGTCGTCATGAGCTACCAATGACTCCTACTTTGGAAATTGAATTATTTGACGTTTGGGGATTGACTTCATTGGGACCGTTTGTGAGCTCCTATGGGCAGAAGTATATATTGATCGCAGTCGATTATGTTTCTAAGTGGGTTGAGGCTGTAGCCTTGGCAGAAAATGATGGTAAAAGTGTTGCACGTTTCTGAAGAAAAGCATCTTTTCAAGATTTGGCACACCTAGGGCCATTATCAGCGATGGAGGCCTGCAATTCTGCAACAAAGTGTTTAACACACTTTTGGTCAAATATGGGGTGAAACAACACAAAGTGGAGACGCCTTATAATCCTCAAACAAGTGGTCAATGCAAGTGTCAAATAAGGAGATCAAATCAATATTGGTGAAGACAATGAATGCGAAAAGAACATACTGGGTGAGGAAGTTAGATGATGCTCTATGGGTATATCAAACAACTTTCAAAACATCCATTGGTATGTCACCATATAGGTTAGTGTTTGAAAGGTATGCCATTTGCCTGTAGAGTTGTAGAGTTGGGCATAAGGTACTTTGGGCGCTGAAAAAGCTAAACTTGAGTTGGTGTGAAGCAGCGAACATGCGACTAGATCAGATCAATGAAATGAATGAATTTTGTTTGAGAGCATATGATCGATCTGCACTATACAAGGAAAGGATGAAGTTGTATCACAATAACATATTGAGAAGCGGAACTTCAGTCCTAGTGACTTGATGCTACTTTTCAACTCAAGGCTACACCCGTTTCCCGGTAAACTAAGGTCGAAATGGTCTGGACCGTTCAAAGTGACTCGGGTATTTCAGTCGGATGCTATTGAACTCGAGAATGAAAAAGGAGAGAGGTTCAAGGAAAATGGCCATCCAGTCAAAGCATACTTGGGAGTTCAGGAAGAGGTAAAGATAGTTGATGAGTGCAAGCTTGATGAAGTCTGAGTAATCAAGTAACCTGCGTCGCGCCGTGACATTAAATTGTGCGCTGCTTGGGAGGCAAACCAAGATTTAATTATAATAGGAATTTCACATTTTTGTAGAAGTTCATTATTTCTTATAGTGTCATAGTGTGTGCATGCATGCAGGAAAGATTTGGGAAAGTTGGAGAAAAGTTGAAGCTTGGAAGGCTTTCACGAGCCACAAAATGGGCCGTGGTGCTCTTCACGAGCCACTTCATGGCCCGTGAAGTCAAAAGGCCACAAACAGTAGCCACTGGAAAATGAAGAAAAATGGTTCACAAAAGGGTTTATGGTCCATCTGACCTTAGACGGACCGTTTAGCCTCTGGTGAACCTACATGTAAGTTTTTCTTCCAAAGTAAGATTAAGAGAACTCACACGGGCCATGGTGCTCTTCACGAGCCACTTCACGGCCCGTTCGGGGTAAGTCTGCATTCACGAACCCAAACCGACTCGCGTGATCGAAAACCAAAATTAATTGTTTTAAAAGCATTCCTAGCGCCAAAGGTCGTGTTCTTTCCCTTTCTTCTCACTTGTAACGTTTCTTTGGGATAATAAAATGATTTTTCATCATCTATAACTCCAAATCAAAGAGAAATGCAAGCCCTAAGTCTACATTGCAAGGAAACCCTAGATTCAAGTTCACCTTCTCAATAATGTGCGAAAATTTGTGCAAATTTTGAAGTAAGTTCCTTTACCCACTTGATATAAGATTGGTCTGATCTGAAATCACGTTATAACAACTAATTATTGTTCCCATTTTAGTATATTTACATGATGATTGTTATTTTATGGATTATTTGTTGTGGGGATGAGTATAAATGATGGATTTCCATGATTCGAGGTTAATCTTACGTATAATTTGTAATGGGTTGTGTTTGTAATTAGAAAAAAATTATAATAGGTGGTCATAGGTTGTAGGTTTGTATGAAATTCATATGTGTTATGAGTTGATGTTAAAATTGGTGTTTAAATTTTGTAGGGTTGATTTATGACGTTGAAATCATGTTATAAAAAGGCTCCACGAATCGTTTTTGAATGTTTGTGATTGATAGAATTGATAAAATTGTGTTGTGTGAAACATTACCTATGAATCTGGCCTAAGTGTAAGTATACAAGGGGATTCACAGACTATGTAAGGAGACGCGAGTCATGATACCTCTCGTAAACCACACTTAGGTGATAGATATTCAGTGGCCAAGTTCACGAAGGCCTAAACGGTTCGTGGTAACCAACACAAACCGTGAAGTCCTTCGTGAACCGTCACCAATGAGGTGGTCTGCACTGAGTCTTCACTGTGTCAGATTCACGAAAGCCTAGATGGGTCATGGTACCCACCACAGATCGTACGTGTCCTTGTCTATTAAAAAAGAGTTTTGTTCTGTCTTTTATTATTTTAGTTTTGTTCATTGTTTGTTCATTGTGTGGCCCTTCCCAATGATAGATTGGGTGACGACATTCTTAAGGCAAGGAGTCACGCTGTATACTTACATAGGGGAAGTCTGAGTACCCATTAGTGCATCATTTGATGGATGTGAGTACTAACACACTTCTTTCAGGAATAATATATAGGACCAAGGCGAAAAACCGCACAATTGCACGTCTCACCACCTCCTTCTCCCGCTCCAAAGTCCCCAACTCAATGTTCTCCCGCTCAAAGTTCAAATGCGGAAGAATCTAGTAGCTTTGAGGTCTGGGTAAACACTGACCCGAAGATCACTCCCCCTGAGCTACTAAATCTCGAACAACCAAGGCTTCTACTGAGCACACTCCTTCCTAGTCTGAAGAGGAAGAGAGTAAGTCTGGGAGTTGGTAATGGTCTGATGATGAGTCCCGAGCATTTACTAATGAACCTCATCCAGAGGAGGGAGTAGAGGAAGACAATGAGGGCAAAGAGGATAATGATGATAAGACATCAGGGGAGCCAATGGTGAAATATGTTTATTGATATAACATGAATTTACAATATTTTTGATGCATTTCACTTAGAAGTTGTGTGTGTCTAGGGCTATATTTTATTAGAAATAATGTGTTTTGTATCATGTTTGCAAGAAATAAGCTTGGAACGTAGTTGATGGAGATAAGAGCTGAAAATATGCAGAAGGAGCCACCCACGGAGGGACCCATGGACCGTAGGTCCTTTGACTGACTGTCGTTGGGCAGGCATAGATGGAGCATCAGGGAATTCTGACTAAGTGTGGAACTATGGAGCAACTGACGGACCGTAGGTCGACCCACGGGTCGTCGTGCACATCCGTCGATGGATTTAGAAAGTTGAAGTTCCAGTACATGATGAAAAATCCTAAGAGTGGAGCAATAGAAAGGGACCTACGGACTATAGGTTGACCCACAGTCCGTAGGTTGAGTCGTCGACTGATGCCGCGTTTCAAACAACTATTTCCTTATTTTGTTTCCTTTTTATTTAGGAGTTGTTTTCTATAAATAGGAGTTATAAACCTCGTTTTTGTGGGTTAGACATTATTGTTTACTTTTAGTTCTTGGTATTTTGTGGAATTAACTTGCAACTTTAACAATTTGATTTATGGATTACGTTTTACAAGATTTTGACTTTGAAATTCAATTGAAGATTTCGGATTTCTTCTACTCTAATCGTAATTTCATGAATTCTTTTTACCCAATTATGAATTATGTTCTTTCAAGCATGAGTAGCTAAATCCATAACTAGGGTTGTTAGAACCTTGATCAATTAACAACGTATGAATAATAATTAGATAATTATGGAATAGTGTTTATGCATGTATTGGTAATTCATTTGCTTAAAATTCTTTTTAACGAGTGCACGCATTAGAACTCGCCATGTTGCTAGTTGCTGGAACAAGGAGGTAGTTAATGAGAAAACAATTAACAACAAAGATTTAGTGGACGCTATCTAATAGTCTAATGTCAACTGGTGCGAGGGAGATAACTAAGCCATACATTGATGTGATGTATAATCTTAGGTAAAGGTAAGGGTTAGGAAAGTATACACTCGTAGCCGGACCAAGGTGTGTAGTGAAATTCCCTATCTGAAGGACCAATCACCTAGGCATACCTATCTTACAAACTTTGCATGTAAAAAACTAGGAAAATATTACTATTATTAGGATTACTGTGTTAAAAGCTTGTGGGGAACACATACACCCTAGTTTCTCTCTCATATTGATAATCAAAAGTTTGAATCCTGCTCACCTATTACTTAATCAACAATCGGTTATTTGCTTACACAAAACCCCCCCTTTTATTTACTTGCTTTGGAAATAGTTTGACTAACCGGATATAATAGTGAGTTAAGTTTAAGTCTGAACCATATTCCTCATGGGATCGACCCCAACCTACAAGTTGGGTTCTTTATTTGACAACGATCGCTTATACTTCTTTAGAGAGGTGTAATTTGAGCGTATCAAATATTGGCGCCGCTGCCAGGTAATAAGGCCTTTAGATTAAGTTTAACTATACTATTGAACTTTAGTCAAGTATTTCCTAATTTTACATTTTCTTTTGTTTTTGTTTTCTACAGGTTTCTACTCTAGTGTATGCCAAGTTCACGGAGTCGAGGCGAACCATTGACCCCCTACGATCCAGAGTTGAGCAAAACTTTGAGAAAAATGAATAATCAAGGGGTCCAAATCAATCCAATCAGAGAGAATCTAGGTGATGGAGTTGAATTGTAGCCTCCTGGGGTTGTTAATATGCACACTTAGGTTCATGGTGGAAATCTTATCGGAGATGCAGAGAGGGTGCAAAATCCTCTAGCACCGAGGTTCCGTGATCACTATAGGGTTGACTTCAATACCATTGAATTAGAAGGGCCCATTGTTCTTCCTCCTCTACCACCACGGCATACATTTGTGGTGACCAACAATTTTATGCAGATGCTTACAATGAGAGGGTTGTTTTCTGGTCTAGCTTCGGAAGATACGCATGGTCATATGGATAAATTGAGAAGTGTCTGTAAGATTTGTGTGGGGTGACGGAGTTAGATATAAATGTCATAGGTTTGAGAGTCTTCCCTCTATCTTTGACCGGTGATGCTGTAGTGTGGTTTGCTGAGCATCCATATAATTTAATTCATACATGGGACCACTTACATCGAATGTTCATGGCAAAGTATTTCCCAGTGTTTAAGAAGCTTAACCTCAAGGACAAGTTGAATTATTTCGTTGCACTACCTGGAGAGTCTGTGAGCAGTTCTTGGGATAGATTCATTGCGTTCATCAGAAGTTTTCCAAATCACTGCATAAATGAAGAGTCATTGAAGGAGTATTTCTACAGAGGACAGGATGACAATGGAAAGGCTGTGCTAGATACTATCGCTGGAGGATCCTATGGTGAGTGCACTTTTGAGGAGATCGCTGAAAAATTGGAGAAGATTTCCTGAAATAATAAGGCATGGAGCACTAGAAAAGCTAACACTAGAAGAAGCACATTCACTGTTCAAGCCGCACCAGATAAATCTAGTGATGACATTCGTGAGGAGATGGTTCAGATGAGAACAAAACTTGGGTTGGTATTGAAGCATGTGAGTGGAAATGCAGAAAAGGTGAATGCGGTAAATTAAATAGAACTCCACCACAACCAGTTGAGGAATGCTATTATGAGGAGGATGCATATTTGGTGAATGATCAGATAGGGAGTTTCCGAGCCAACACCCAAGGTTCCAACTCGAATAATTGGTGCCAAGGTCAGAACTATGGAAGCTACAATCGAGAGGGAAACTATGTCCGGGATGGGAACTACAATCACGATAACAAAATCGGAAAAACTAGGGAAACAGAAACGAGAGAGTTACGCCTTATGTTCCACCTACAAATCAGGAATCTGGCAATAGAGAAGCTGGGGGTAGTATGTTATGCATTGAGGATATGATGTAGAAGATGATGAAGAGGTTTGATGCGACTGATGAGAATGTGAAAGAGATGTGAAACGACTTGTCTAGAATCGGTCAAAAAGTTGATGCCCATACATTGTCGATCAAGCAACTTAAGCAGCAGTTTAGTTAGTTGTCCACCACTTTGAACCCACTTAAGCCTAGCACACTTCCTAGAAACACTATCCAAAATCCGAAGAATGAAGGGCATTGTATGGCAGCCACTACTCGAGGAGGTAAACAAACCATTGATCCCCCTGTGCCGTCTTAGGTTGAAATTGTGGTAAGAAGAGATGAGGATGAGATTGAAGTTATTGGAGAGTCTAAGAATGCTATAGAGAAGGAAGAAGGTGACCCAAAAAGTTGTTCCCATGCGTAGACCTCCACCGCCATTCCCACAGATATTTGTGAAGAAGACCGAAGAAGGAAAATACAACAGGTTCATTACTATGTTGAAACATCTTTCCATCAATGTTTCATTGATAGAAACTTTGGAGCAAATGCCTGGTATGCGAAGTTTATGAAGGATTCGGTGACCAAAAAGAGGGTCGTTAGTTTCAAGAATGATGAGAGGTTGCAACATTGCAGTGCTATTGCAACTAGGTCACTTGTGCAGAAGAAAGAGGATCCCGGTGCTTTCACTATTCCTTGTACCATCGGTTTGTTGCATTTTGCGAAGGCTTTGTGTGATTTGGGTACCAGCACTAATCTAATGCCATTGTCTATCTATAAGAAGTGAGGTTTAGGGGCGCCAAAACTGACTGCGATGTGACTACTCATGGCCGATAGAACTGTGAAGAAGCCCATTGGTGTTCTCCAAGATGTCCTTGTGAAAGTGGAGTCATTCATTTTTCCAGCGGATTTTGGGATACTATTCACTCCTTTTTTCTTTTTTTTGCTTCTACGTCTCATGACGGGAGTGCTAGAGCCAAAAAATGCATTCTTTAGTCAAGCAATGAGAAACTTGATTGTGAGGTTAATTTTGAGGTTCCCATCATCTTAGGGAGACTATTCCTTGCTACTGGGCGCGCCTTGGTCGATATGGAGAGAGGGCAGATGAAGTTCCGATTGAATAATGAAGAGGTAACTTTCAATATCTATAGGTCTACGAAGCAAGAAAGCAATCTCAAGTCAGTATCAGTGGTGAATGATGTTGTGGAGCGAGGTTCTGAAGTGTCTATTGAAGTGCGGATGGGTGTTGATGCACTTATAGAGGTAATGATGAATTTTGAGGGTGATGGTATTGAAGACTATGATGAATTAGTTCCCGCACCTGATAGGTTCGAATTGCGTCCCAAACCAACAAAATTGGAGCTAGATATGAAGAATTGTGACTATCCACCCACAAAATCGTTTGTGGAAGAAGCTCCAAAATTGGAGTTCAAGGCTCTACCATGACATTTGAGGTACGTATTCTTGGGAAGAGATGGCACTTTACCGGTTATCATTGAGGCCGATTTGAGTGAGGTACAAGTACATGCATTGGTTTCTGTGTTGAAGAGGTTCAAGCGGGCTATTGGATGGACTATTGAAAACATTATTGGGATTCCTCCTAGCATTTGTTCTCATAAAATCCAACTCATGCCGGACAACCAGCCTAGTATCGAGCACCAAAGGAGACTAAATCCACATATGCAAGAGGTAGTGAAAAATGAATCATCAAATGGTTGGATGTTGGAGTCATATACCCCATTGCGAATAGTAGTTGTGTCTGCCCTGTTCAATGTGTACCTAAGAAAGGTGGGATTACTGTGGTTCCTAATGCGAAAAATGAGCTTGTGTCGATGAGGCCAATGACAGGATGGAGAGTATGCATGGACTGAAAAAGATCACTTCCTGATGCCGATGATGGATCAAATGCTAAATTGTCTTGCTCGTAAGGGTTGATATTGCTTTCTTAATTGGTATTCAGGCTACAATTAGATCTCCATAGCTCCGGAAGACCACCTTCACTTGTCCTTATGGGACTATCGCCTTCAAAAGGATGCCATTTAGGTTGTGTAGTGCTCCAGCAACCTTCCAGCGTTGCATGATGTCAATATTTTTAGATATGGTGAATGATACTATTGAGGTATTTATGGATGATTTCTTTGTGGTAGGTGACTCGTTTGATGGTTGTTTGATGCATCTGGCCGAGGTACTGAAACAATGTGAAGAGTGCAATCTTGTGCTCAATTAGGAAAAGTGCCACTTCATGGTGAAAGAGGGGATAGTTTTGGGTCATCGGATTTCTCAGAAGGGTATTGAGGTTGATAGAGATAAAGTTGAGGTAATAGAAAAGCTTTCACCACCTATCTCTGTTAAAGGTGTTAGAAGTTTTCCTAGGCACACAAGTTTTTATCGGAGGTTCATCAAGGATTTCTCTAAATTGCACACCCATTGTGCAAACTTCTCAAAAAGGAGTGTAAGTTTGAGTTTGATGATGTTTATCTGAGAGCATTTGGAGATTTGAAAGCAAGGCTAGATTCCGCACCTATCATTATTTCACCAGATTGGGGGTAACCTTTTGAAATTATGTGTGATGCGAGTGCAGTGGTGCTTGGTGTGGTATTGGGACAGAGGCGAGAGAAGATTCTTCATCATATTTACTATGCCAGAAAAGCTCTGAATGTGGCTCAAGTGAACTATATGCTGACTGAACATGAAATCCTTGCCGTGGTTTTTGCATTCGAGAAATTTCGATCCTACTTACTTGATACTAAGGTCATAGTGCATACTGACCATTTTGCATTGAGGTATCTGATGGCTAAAAAGGATGCAAAACGAGGTTGATTAGATGGGTATTGTTACTGCAAGAGTTTGATTTTGAGGTGAAAGATAGAAAGGGGACAAAAAATCAAGTTGCCGATCATTTGTCAAGATTAAAGGAGAAAGCTATGCTCAAGTTAGGAGATGGGGCTGAAATTAACAATGCATTCCCAGACAAACAGGTATTGGCTGCTTCGTTTGATCTTATCCCTTGGTTCATAGATTTTGCTAACTATTTGGCAAGCGATGTGGTTCCATCAGATTTGTCATTTCACCAAAGGAAAAAGTTTATGCATGATGTGAAGAAGTTCTTTTGGGATGAGCCTTACTTGTTTTGTATTTGTGCTGTTGGGATTATTTGTCGTTGTATCCCCGAGGTTGAGATGATGAGTATACTAGAGGCGTGTCATTCATTGCATGTTGGTAGGCATCATAGTGGTGTGCTGATTGCTCATAAAATCTTGCAATGTGGGTATTACTGGCCTACCATCCACCAAGATGCTCATGATTTCGCCAAGTCTTGTGACCATTGCCAAAGAGAAGGAGAAATTTCGAAGAGGCAAGAGCTACCTATGAATCTGATATTGGTGATTGAGTTATTTAATGTTTGGGGCCTTGACTTCATGGGTCCATTTGTGAGTTCACATGGGATGAAGTATATTCTTGTTGCGGTTGACTATGTATCGAAATGGGTGGAAGCAATTGCGCTTTGAAACAATGAGGGTAAGAGTGTGACCGCATTCCTGAAAAATAGTATCTTCTCCAGATTTGGTATACCTAGGGAAATTATCAGTGATGGAGGTTCTCACTTTTGTAATAATTTGTTCAAGGCATTGCTAGATAAATATGGAGTTCATCACATTGTAGCTACTCCTTACCATCCGCAGTCTAGTGGGCAAGTTGAAGTGTCAAACAAAGAGATAAAACAAATCCTTTTAAAGACTGAATGCCAACAGAATAGACTGGGCTTGATGATGCTCTATGGGCTTATCGCACCGCATTCAAGACTCTCATAGGTATGTCTCTCTACCAACTTGTATATGGGAAGTTATTCCATTTTCCGGTAGAGCTAGAGCATAAGGCCATGTGGATGTTAAAGAAGTTGAATTTGGATTAGGGTGCCGCATCGAGTCAAAGTGTGAATGACATGAATGAGCTTGATGAGTTTCTCCTAAAAGCATATTAAAATTCAGCCTTGTACAAGGAGAAAATGAAGAAGTATCACGATCAAAAAATTAAAACGCATGAATTTGTTGTGGATGATCTGGTGGTTTTGTTCAACTCAAGGCTGCGCTTGTTTCTTGGCAAGCTCAAATCCAAGTGGACTGGTCCATTTAGAGTCACTCAAGTATTTCCACATGGAGCGGTCGAGCTCAAGAACAAGGAGGGAACAAGGTTCAAAGTGAATGGGCAAAGAATCAAGGTCTACATGGGGAAGTCGGAGAGTGTACAAGAAGTGATAGAGGCCTACTATCTTGATGAAGTGTGAGTAATCAAGGTTTCTATGTCGTGCCGCGACATTGAATTAAGCACTGCATGGGAGGCAACCCAAGATGTACAATCTATCTAACTATAGGTTCTTCTTTTAGATATAGGAGTTTTCTTCTTGTATTTTGATTATCGTAGCTCTTTAGATAGGTGTTTTATTTTTGTATTAGTGTTGACTAGATATAGAATAGGGTCCATGTCTAAAAGGTGTCCAGAAAATGTAAAAAGAAAAGTCCTAATGGTTGCTACGTGTGTAGGGACGAAAGGCAAAATCTGCAGAAAAACAGTTGTGCAGTGGTCTATGGACCCCATTGACGGTCCGTTGGTCCATCCACGGACCGTGAATGGATTCTGTAGATACCAGGTAAGTGTTCTAAATTTTTGTAAGTATCAAAGTGACCTACGGACCAGACCTACAGTCCATAGGTTGACCCACGGACCGTCGATGGGGGGCGTGGGTCTAAAGTTAGGGCTCGAACCTCTTATAAATAAAAACCCTTTCATTTTAAATTTCCCCCACTTCCATAATTCCCTCCTATCCGTTTCTACCAATCCATATACCCACTATATTCCTTTCCTATCCCCCATATCACTCCTCTAATCATCCCATAGATCACACATCTCCCCTCTCTCTCTACAAAACTCATTCCACCACACTCATCCCCCCTCACAACGATTTCTTGGTCCAGGTTCGCTGTCCAAGTTGGTCTTGGAGTCTTTGCAATCAATCACACACTCACCATTGCATACTTGTAAGGTATGATGATTTCACCTAAACTTTGAGTATTTCATGGTTTCAATTGAAGTCACAACAATGAACTCGACCTTGGGTTGATCAATTACTTGTTCAAACAATAATGTTAGTTTAGAAAAACCCTTGGGATGACAGTATGTGAATGTTTAGTTAATAAAAAATCAAACTAAACCAATAAATAGGTCTAATTGGATGTTTTTACTTAGGGTTCATAGTGTCGGTATGTTAAAAAGTCGAATTATATGTAATCAGAACCCTAAGGATGATAAACTACCAGATATTGTGTTGAAATGCATGATTAGATCTAGGTTAAATGAATGATTGTTGAAACAAGGGATGAAGTGTGAGTCCAAGTCTAAAACCGGGCACAGTACTGACCCACGACTCCAACCCACGGACAGTAGGTCGAGGTCCATGGGTCAGTTGCACACATAGTTTTTAAAAAGTGTCAAACCCCAGTGTGGACTATAATCTGTCGTTCCATCGATGGAATGTTCTACACATCCTTGGTTCCCACATCAGAGGCCCAATTTTGGGTAATCTGACCTACGGAGGGACCCAGGGACCGTCGTTCCATCGACGGGCCATAGGTTCCCACCGTGGGTCGACAGTTCGGCTACTGTCCAGATTTTTTTAATTTTTTGTTTGGGTCAGTTTCTTGTTCTAAAATTCTTCCATGTGTTTTATTGTCTCATTTTGGTACTAACTAAGCTTCCACAGGTACCATGTCTCCTAAGAAAACTCCCACATCCGCCACAAAGGGCTAGTCCAAGTCCGTAGCATATTCTCGACATCTGATCGATAAGGATAATGATGAGTACATTCCTCTAGGCACTAGGACCTCCCTTACTACTCCCCGCACTACTCATAACAGAGCCTAGTAGGTGAGTTCTGACGAGGTCACTGCCACCCAGTTTGAGGAGGGGGCCACACCGATCGGATCACAGGCTGACTCTGAGTCGCAGTCCGACTCTGCTTCTACCGACAGTACCACCTCCTCTTCTGAGGCTGATAGCATGAGAGACATTCCAGTACCCCTTAGTTCTGATCCTGGACATGTGGCTATGGAGCCAAACAGGTGATGCGTGACAGGCCAATATCAAATATACACAGATGCTCACATTTTGAATGAGCACGAGAAGATGGCCAGACTTGTCACTAAGGAGAGTCATGTTCTCACAAGCAGCCTCCACATCGCTCTAGTCATCCATGAGCTTTTCCGGAGGCACAAATGTGAATGGATGGCACTAAGCCCAGGGACTTGCATCAAAGAGATAGTTTGGGAGTTCTATGCTTCCTATGCAGCCACTATCAGAAATTCCATCTCCGAATGGGCCAAGCCCGCCGCTCAGCCTCCACTCGAGTCCACTGATGAGTCCACAAATTGGACTAATTTAGGGCTATATTTTGATAGAATTAGTGTCCTCAAATGCATATTTCATCTCAATATCTGATGAAAACCCTTAAGTTTCAGGTATTTGGAGTTTGAAGGAAAGCATGGAAGCTACTTAGCAAAAAAGGAACAAAGGCAGCTTAAAGAACGAAGAAATGAAGATTTGAGAATCGCCAAACCCATTCAGCGAGTCGCCAAAAGGACTTATCCTCGCCTTTTGTTCAGTGTGCTGAGCCCTGAAGGAAATGATCAAATTGGCAAGGAGAAGTCGGCTGTCGCCGAGCAGTTTCGTGAAGCTTTACTATGTCACTTAATGATCTAAACACGACGATGCTGAAGGATAGAGCAAGACGGTGATGAAACCTACCAAAGGGTGGATCGCCGAGTTGATCAGCGATCTCGACTAACGACGTCAAATGATCCACTGCAACACAAATTTTTGAAAACTATAAATACTCGTTGAGAGTTGTAGCTTAGTATGAGATTTTTAATGTAGAATTTTTAACATAGACTTTTGAGTCCTAAGCTTGGAGAGGGTTTTGAAGAACTTGAAGATTCAAAGGGTTTCAACTCCAAGATTTTGGACTTGGGTTTTGAGTATTCTTCACTTTTGACTTGTTTTAAGACTTAATCTTGCATACCCATTGATGGAAATTGAGATTGGTATACATTTTAACCTATTTTACATGTGTAGCTAAAACCCCAATTCTTGGGGTGTGATTTTATGAATATGGGTTAGATTATCGATTGGGTCTTGCTTGTTGATAATTTATTTGTTGTTTATATGTGATTTCATTTAGTAGTTGTGGTGGTACTTAATGAAATTGTAGTTGCAAATACGATTTCAGCTTTGTGTTTTCGGCTTGCTCGAGAGAGAGGTCATAAAACTAAAAATACTAAATTGATGGACAGTGGGATTGGGTTGATTCGAGGTTCAGCTCGAGAGAGTGAACCCTAGTCCTTCTCTCACACACTAAGCTCGAGAGAGTGAGTGGGCTAAGGCGGAGGCTGTTTTTCATGCGGCAAGTCGGTGTTCGAGAGGAACCCATTTGATTCAGGGTAAGTTGCTCGAGAGAGAATTTACCCCCACTATAGTCTAGCCTAGTCACAAATATTCAACAGATTTATTATCAAAAGCATGTACCCAATAGTTTAGTTTATCCCGCATTCCTATCACATCCCAAGAACCCCATCTCCTTGATTAGTACTCTTTGCATTTTTGCTGTTTTTTTTGCTTACTTGTGACACAAACCCCCATTGTTAATTGACACTTTTGTGTCACCTGTTAAATTTAGTATGTTTGTATTCGACAATGTTTTCAGCTATGACTAATTAGAACTTAATTTTATTTTTCTACTAATTCTCAAAACCACTCCCTGTGGGAACGATCCCAACCCTTGGTTGGGTTATTATACAATTATACGATCGTAGACACTTGCATTGGAAGTTGTGTCTTGATTACGCAAACATCAAAATGGTGCCGCTGCCGGGGAGTGGTGTTAGCTGAGTATTCTTAGATTAGTAGAATTTTTGTTCTTCTTAGTATAGTTCTACATACTTAATATTCAGTTTTGTTTCGTGTGCTTGTGATAACAACAGGAAAGATGAACACGCATGTGGAAGAGATGAATGACCGTCAAGTTGGTCATCGAGACGGTATAGACGACGTAAATAGTGTCTATAATCCGGACCAGCCGGGTGGAATGGGTGCAATTTGCATTCCACAAATTGATGGGAATGTGATGTTTTAAGTCACTAACACAACTCTTCACCTTCTCCAAATGAGAGGACTATATGGAGAGATGGATCACGAAGACCCACATGAGCATGTGAGAAGATTTACAGAGGTTTGCAACCCTTTTTCATTCAAAGGTGTCTTACAAGAGTCAATTCGGCTGCAGTTATTCCCATTGTGTTTGAAAGGAGAAGCAAGCAAGTGGTTAACAGAGTTACACAAAAATTCAATCACATCATGAGAGCAGCTGGTCATAGCATTTAACACAAGATTTTTTCATCCATAAAAAATGATGAAGCTTAGAGATGAAATCCAAGGGTTCAAGCAAAGGGAAGAGGAACCACTCCATGAAGCATGAGTGAGATTTAAGAAGCTCTTACTTAAATGCCCAACTCATGGGCTACCAACCGATTTGTTACTTCAATATTTCTACCGGAGCCTTGATTTGGTAAATAAAAGAGTGGCTGATCAGTTGGTACGAGGAAGAATAATGGTACAAACATTTGAGTTGGCTTCATTTCTACTAGACGACATGACTAGAATAAATCAAGCGTGGTATACAAAAGATGATCACGTCTCCCCCTTCCACTTTAGACTAACACAAAAGCAATTAGATAAAGAGAAAGAGAGGCGACGAAAACATCAAGAAGATGTTGACTCAGATGGAAGTCCTACAGGAGCATATGAAGGGAACATATGGAGTGTTCAGAGTTGAGGAGGGTTCATCCCCAAGCTATTCATAGCCTGGGGAGAATCAAGGTTGGAACTCCAAAAAATATGAGGAGGGTTTCTACCCACGCTATTGGCAGTGAAGTGGAAATCAGGTTGGAACCATTATAAAGAAGTTGAGCAAAGGAAGTGTCATCAAGATTTATCCGAGCAGAGTGATTATTGGAGAAAAGAGGATGAATATGAAGAAAATCGCACTCACTCAAGTGAGAGACCAAAATCAAGGGGGAGTGCAAGTAGTCCCCGCGTGAATTATCTGCTTTCACGTATCCTTGGCAAGGTTGAAGGCTCGGACGACTTATTGAAAGGAATGAAAGAAGATTTCTCATCCTTGAACAATAAAGTAAACTCACACACAGATGCAATCAAAACCTTTGAAGGTCAATTGAGTTTTCTTACAGTACAATTGAAAAAAAAACATGGAGACGGATGACGAAGATAGAGGGCTAGCCGTTGTCACTCAGAGCGGAAAGGAGGTAAAATGTGATATGATGAGAAATAAGGAAGTGAACTTACCAACTGCAAGCAAATATATGGAGGCCGAAGGAATAACCATCCAACAAAACATCATAAAGGAGCCGCAAATTAATGTGGAGAAACACAAGCCATGCCCAAACATCAAGCAACCTTTACCCAAGATACCATTTCCATTTCCTCAACACCTCAAGAAGAAGAATGAGGATGAAAGGTTCAAGAAGTTTCTTTCGGTATTCAAGACCTTATCAATTAATCTCCCTCTAGTTGAAGCATTATTGGAAATGCTGGGTTACGCCAAATTCATGAAGGAATTAGACACAGGAAAAAAGAGCTTGGAATATGAGACGATCGAAGTCTCTCATAGTTGTAATGAGATTATGTCAAAGGACTTAATCGAAAAGAAAGATGATCCTGGGGCATTCGCCATCCCGTGCACCATAGGCTTGTTCAAGTTCGCAAAAGCCTTATGTGATCTAGGAGCAAGTATTAATCTAATGTCGTCTACTATTTATAAACAACGCGGGTTAGGTGAACCGCATGCTACAACTATGAGACTCCTGATGGCTGACAGATCGATCAAACATCTGGTAGGGATACTTTATGACATTCTGGTTAAGGTTGACAAATTCATTTTTTCGGCTGATTTTGTCATACTCGACTGTGACATATATGTCGGAATTCCTATAATCTTGGGAAGACCATTCTTGGTAACTAGGAGAGCGTTGGTGGATGTCGAGAGTAGGGAATTGAAATTTTGGGTCAATGATGATGAAGTCACCTTTGACGTGTGCAAATCAATGAAACACTCGAGTGACATTCATGTAATCTCAGCTGATGATGTGATTGACGAGGCTATGGCTAGTGTGAGTCATTTGATGTGTAGCAAAGTACCCCTAGAAGTTGTGTGGGCTAACGAAGAAAAGTTCGAGGTTCAGAGCCAAAAGGAAGTGGCAGACGCATTTTGAAGTAAGGGGGAATTCACAAAGATTCCAATTAAATTGAACATCGACTTAAAAAATTGAGAAAGCCCTCTTGCCAAATCATCAACCAAAGAACCACCAAGTCGCAAGCTTAAGGTATTACCTTTGCATCTCCAGTACGCTATCGTAGGCGCAAATAACACCTTGACGATGATTATTACAGCTGACTCAATTGATTGGCAAGTAAAATTGCTCCTTGAAGTTTTGAAAAGGTATATAAAAGCCATCGGTTGGACGATCACTGATATAATGGGGATTCCTCCAGGCATTTGCACATATAAAATTCAGCTTGATAGTGATTGTAAACCCTGTGTTGAACATCAATGAAGATTAAACCCACCAATGCAAGAAGTGGTGAAAAAGGAGATAATAAAGTGGTTGGACGCATGAGTGATCTACCTAATTGCAGACATCAAATGGGTCAGTCCAGTGCAATGTGTACCAAAAAAGGGAGGAGTCACGGTTGTCCCTAATGAAAAAGGAGAGCTTGTATCTTTGTGACAGGTGACATGATGGAGAGTTTGCATGGACTATCGGAAGTTAAACTCGTGGACTGAAAGGGATCATTTCCCCATGCCCTTTATGGATCAAATGCTTGACCGACTATCTGAGAGAGGATGGTATTTCTTTTTGGATGGGTACTCGGGCTATAACCAAATATCCATTGCTCCGGAGGATTAAGAGAAGACAAGCTTTACATATCCAAATGGTACTTTTGCCTTCAACGAATGCCATTCAGATTATGTTATGCCCCAACCACGTTTCAACGTTGCATGCTATCCATCTTTGCTGATATGATGGAAGACTCAATAAAAGTATTTATGGTTGATTTCTCAGTTGTGGGCGACTCATTTGCAGAATGCTTAGAGCATTTAGGCCAAGTTCTCCAAAGGTGTGTCGAGACCAATTTAGTCTTAAATTGGGAAAAGTGTCATTTCATGGTCAAGGAATGAATTATGCTTAGTCACAAAGTATCACAAAAAGGGCTGGAGGTCGACAAAGCAAAAGTTGAAGTAATCGAGAGATTACTGCCTCCAATTTTGGTAAAGGGGGTTCGAAGTTTTTTGGGACATGCTGGATTTTATAGGAGGTTCATCAAAAACTCTTCAAAGATTGCACTTCCTCTATGCAAACTTATGGAAAAAGAGGTAACCTTCAACTTTGATGATGCTTGTATGGTAGCTTTCAAATGCCTGAAAGACAAACTGATTTCCACCCCAATCATCATTAGTCCTAATTGGTTAGAGCCATTTGAGGTAATGTGTGATGCAAGCGGCATGGCATTGGGCGTAGTGTTGGGTCAGAAACGAAATAAACTTTTTCATCCCATTTACTATGCAAGCAAAACTTTAAACAGTACTCAACGTAACTACACAGTTATCGAGCAAGAGTTACTTGCAGTGGTCTATGCGTTTGAGAAGTTTCATGCATACTTGCTAGGTACTAAGGTGATTATTCACACTGATCATGTTGCTTTGCGTTATCTAATGGCGAAGAAACACGCCAAACCTAGGTTGATCAGGTGGGTGCTTTTATTGCAAGAATTCAATTTTGAGGTTAAGGATAGAAGAGGTTGTGAAAATCAAGTGGATGATCACTTATCGTGATTAGAAGGAAGGGATAAAGATGAGCCAGAGATCGACATAAAGGATGTTTTTCCTGATGAGCATGTATTCACAATAAACCTCACACAACCTCCTTAGTATGCTGATTTTGCAATCTATTTGGTGTGCGGCTTAATACCGAATGAACTGAACTTTTACCAACAAAAGAATTTCTTATTCGATGTTAAGAAATATTTGTGGGATGAGCCATATTTGTTTAGAGAGTGTGCTGACCATATCATCAGAAGATGTGTAACAGAAAAGAAAGCTAGGGAGATCATGCATTCTTGTCATGCTTCGCCGGTTGGAGGGCATCATGGTGGTGTCCGGACAACAGCTAAGGTGCTACGAAGTGGGTATTACTGGCCGTCTCTGTACAAAGATGCGCATGAGTTTGTTAAGAGGCGTCCACAATGCCAAAAGCAAAGTGGTGTGTCCAAAAGGAACAAGTTGCCTCTAACACCCATCCTAGAAGTGGAGCTGTTTGATGTATGGGGAATCGATTTTATAGGGCCCATTTGTGAGCTCATTTGGCAACAAATACATCTTGGTGGCTGTGGATTATGTGTCAAAATGGGTAGAAGCTGTTGCTCTTTCAAATAACGAAAGAAAAAGTGTTGTTCAATTCTTGAAAAGCTACATTTTTGCAAGATTTGGGACTCCGCGAGCTATTATTAGCAATAGGGGATCACATTTTTGTAATAAATAGTTCTCAACTGCGTTGAGTAAGTATGGGGTTAAGCACAAAGTGGCAACACCGTACCACCCCCAAACAAGTGGCCAAGTCGAAGTGTCAAATCGAGAGATCAAAGGCATTTTGGCGAAGATAGTGAATGTAAATCGAACTGATTGGTCTCGAAAGTTGGATGATGCACTATGAGCATATCACACCGCTTATAAAACTCCAATCGGTATGTCACCATATCAATTAGTTTTTGGGAAATCTTTCCATTTACCAGTCGAGCTAGAGCATAAAGCAATGTGGGCATTGAAAGCGCTAAATTTGGACTGGGCAAAAACTTCAAAAGAAAGAGTAGAGCAGTTAAACGAGTTGGACAAATTCAGGTTTAAAGCTTACGAAAGTTCTGCTCTTTACAAGGAAAAATTGAAGAAATGGCATGATGCTAAGATACTCAAGAGAGAATTTAAGATGGGAGATTGGGTGTTGCTATACAATTCACAACTGAAGTTGTTTCCTAGAAAGCTCAAATCGAAATGGTCAGGACTATTTAGAGTGGCGTGAGTGTTCCCTAACGGTGCTATAGAAGTTGAAGGGCTAGAATGACATGCATTTAAGGTGAACGGGCAGCGTTTGAAATTATACTTTGGTGAATGTCAAGAGATATCTTTGATTGAAGGGGTATACCTGGAAGATGCTTGAAAGCATTTCCATGTCGAGCCATGACGTTAAATAAGGCGCTCATTGGGAAGCAACCCAAGTGTTACTGTTTTAAATAAAGGTGTGTTGATTTTGCAGGTTGAAGTGTGGAGAATAAATGAAAAGTGAAGATTGGCGAGTTACAGGTCCATTTCGCGAATCGCTAGAGGGTTCGGTGACCCCGAACCAGATCGCCGTTAGACTCAAGACAAATTTACAAGTGGAGTCTGTAAAACTCGGCGAGTACAGGAAATTATTGGCGAATCGCTGATCATGTCGGCGATCTCGACAGACATCGCCATTTGTACCCCCACATTAATTGGAGGTTTTGTAAAATTCGGCGAAGTAAAGGACTACTTGGCGTTACGCAGAGTGGTACGGCGATCATGACTGATGTCGCCGAATGGGCAAAGATTGGACGGTTTTTGAAGCCAAAGGTTTAAAAGCTTCAATTAATTCCCTTTCCCTCACATTTTCATCTTCTCAAACTCACACCTGTACTCTAGTTTTGCATTTCTTACATTTTGAAGTATTTTTAGTATCGCATTGTGCTGCGAGTTGGATTACATTGCTTCCTAGAATCTCCATATCCATTTGATCGACATAAAAGTTTGGTACTTCAAACCCCGCGTTCATTTTGTCAAAATTTTACTCATTTGCAATAGCCTGATCTTGTTGAAGTGTTCTTGTTCTGCCTGATAGGATTAGATTGTTTACATGCATGATTTAATTTGGTAATCTTGCCCGAGTAGTGGTGACTGTTGAATTTCCATAACTGCATGCCTTAAACTAGATTAAATTTCGAGGGGTTGTGTTTGGGTGTTATGGGTCCTACCTTAATTTGACTAGTGTGTGCTTTGATTTTGTTTTCAGGGATTGCGGTGTTAAATTCAAGAAAATAGGCACGTTGGGCCGTTTGGTGAGCTGGGTCGAGCTCGCCAAACTACTCGGCGGTTCGCCTAATGTCTCCATTTTTCCTTCGATTTCATGTTTTATTTGATGATTGACTCTGTAACTTTCGGTGAGAAGCTTGCTTTCGCCAAAAACACTCAACGACTCGCCGAAAGGCTTCTCATTCGCCCTTTGTCTGCACCATTGAGCTTTTTGTGCACTGGAACTTTCGGCGAGCCTTTCCTTGTTCACCGAAAGCTATCGGCGTCACGCCTAGTGGTTCGCCCATCGCCTACTTGTTGCAGTGTTTAGAGTTAATTCCTTCAGCGAGCCCGATCTAGCTCGCCCAAAAAAATTCGGCGATTCGCCCTCTGGTTTGGCAAATCTACCTGTAATTGTTCTACTGTGCTTTTGCTTAAGTTTTTCTAACTTCTTATCGAGACTTTGCAGACACGACTAAATCAAAAGCTGCTGAAAGAATAACACCGGCCCAAGAGAAGGCCAAAGGGATTGCGATTAATGAGGATGCAGCTACGTTGAAAGGCAAAGCTACGAAACCACCCACAACTACTGAGAAAGACAAGGGAAAAAAGCGCACTTCTGCCAGGAAGACCATTACCCTAGATCCTAATATTCCTTCATGGGACCAGGGATTCTACAGGGCAGTGCATATCTTCCTGGTGGACTCACACTCAAAAAAACTTGGTGAATCTGGTACTGCTCTTTCTGAGGTGATTCCAGGTACTGAGGCCCAAACTCAGAAGGATGCACCGAGCACTGATGCCCCAACAGATGGAGCGACTGTGTAGATAGGACCCTTCTTTACCTCCCTCTCTGTCTTTCTTTATTTTACATTTCAGATTCTGTGTTATTTGCATTTGAGGACAAATGTTTTTATTTGTGGTGGGCGAGGCCCACCTTTGTGTGCTATTGATGTTCGTGTTTTGTTTGTATATGGGTTGTTCTGTTAAAAATTATGTTTGATATACTATTTCTATGGATGTTTGAGTTTATGGCTCCTTTTATTTTAAATTGCAAAAATGATTTTGACCCGTCCAAAATTTTTGCCAACTCTCGTGTGTTGAATGTGGCTGTTCTTTCGCAAAATTTAAGTCTCGGTTCCGATCAATACCAATGACTTGAATAATGCTCTCAATCGAACGAACATGAATGTGCGGCTACGATGAGGCCAAATGAAGTTGCATAGTCAATATGTGAACTCTTTGCATCTTGTTATGACTAGCCTAATATCGAATTGAGTCTCTAGTGATGATCATTGCACATTAGTGAAAGTGTGGAGTCTTGTTTGACTGTAGTGTCAATGCCTAGAGTGATGAGCTTACTTTAAACCATGCATGATAGATCCTAGAATTTTCCCCGTTGGTCCGGTCAAGTAAGTGATGCTATCTCTAGATATGATCTTAGGCAACTTCTAAGAGTGTGAGCCAATTTGACATATACCTCTTTTTTGGCCTACCTTGTGAGTGTGTGAACCGCTTTTGAACACCCCTTGAGCCTTACCTTTCTTTGGAAGAAACTTGATGAAATCATAACCTTTCTTTATCCATTACCCATAATGCTCGTGAAGTTGTGGTTAGTTGAATAGCCAACTTAGGCCAATAGCCTAAATTAGGGGTGTGGTGAAAAGAAAAGGCAAATCAAGAAGTGCAAGAAAGTCCCTCTTACCCATGGTTTTGAGAAAAATGGAACCCCTCCATATAAAAAAAAAAGAGAAAAAGAAAAAGAATGAAAAAGAAATTTGTGGAATAAAGTACAAAAGAAATGGGGTTCCCAAACAATCCATGGAAAGTGAATAATAGGATGACTTCTGAGCACTAAAGAGAATGAAATAGGAAAAGGAAAGGAAGAGTTGTGAGCACCACATTTCATGAGGATGAAAGTCAATGAGCCTAAATGACCATACCTTCGCACTTAGCCCCATTACAAGCCTTGAAAAGACCTTTTTGATATTGAGTGAGCTGAAACAAATGTTGATCGGAAAATACAGGCAAACCTATCGGTGAAAGCATGCCTTGTGTTCTTCCTTGTGAGAGTGAGCGTTGCATTTGATTCCAGAGCTTTAAATGATCAAATCTTTGTGTGTGAAATTGGAATCATTCCTTGTGTGAGGGCATTTGAACACTTTGGTTGAGCTTGAACTTGCATTTGAAGCAAGTATTGTGAGCATGAGATTCTTTGATATTGGTCAGTCACAACTTGAATCTTTGAGTGCACATTTGATCTTTGCATAGGTAACTGGAGTCTTGTTGTGTTCATTCATGATTGAGTCTTGTGTAGCACTGTTCGAGATCTCCTTTTTGAACGGCTGAGCTTGAGTTTGCTTGAGGACAAACAAAATTTTAAGTTGGGGGTGTTGATGAGTCCACAAATTGGACTCATTTAGGGCTATATTTTGATAGAATTAGTGTCCTCAAATGCATATTTGATGCTTATCGTGACCAACGACACTAACCTATGGTACGAGTGTCTATGATCGTCGATAATATAGTAACCCAACCAAAGGTTGGGGTCGTGTCCCAAGGGAATGGTTTTGAGAATTAATATAAAAAAAAAATTTAGTTCTAGTTAGTTGTAGCTAAAGACATTAACGAGTAAAAACATAGTAAATTAAAGGGGGAGACACAAAAGTGTCAAATATCAATTGGGGGTTTTGTCACAAGTAGTAGAAACAACTAAAATAACAAGAAAATCAAGTATGGGGAAGAGTTCTTGGGGTGTGACCACAATACAAGTTGAGATAAGTAGTTTGGTACATGTTTTTGATAGGAAATTTGTAAGATAATAGTGACTAGGCTAAGCTTTAAATGGAAATAAGTTCCCTCTCGGGCAACTCATTTCAAATGCGTTCCTCTCGAACACCCATTTGCCCCATGAAGACCATCCTATCCTTACCCCACTCACTCTCTCGAGCTAAGTGTTAGGATATGGGACTAGGGCTCACCCTCTAGGGCTGAACCTCATGTCGACCCACTCCTTAGGCCATCAGTCTAGTGGTTTTGGTTTCGCAACCTCCCTCTCGTGGAAGCCGAAAACACATGGGTGACTTTGTATTTGCAACTACAACCCTTTAGATTAAACCACAACCACTCGGTGAAATCACCATTAAACTACATCTAGCCTATCAGCAAGCAAGACCCAACAATAATATCAACACATATTTGCTAAATCACACCCCAAGAATGGGGGTTTTTAGCCACACATCAGGAAATAACAAAATACACCTAAAATGATAGTAAAATCAAGTGGGTATAAGAAATTAAACCTTGATTTAAGCAAAGGAAGAAGAATGGAGAAGACCCATT
>JAJOOR010019209.1:0-27560 GCA_036250505.1 Solanum acaule | reverse complement strand
CCCCCCCCCCCCCCCCCCCCCCCCCCCCCCCCCCCCCCCCCCCCCCCCCCCCCCCCCCCCCCCCCCCCCCCCCCCCCCCCCCCCCCCCCCCCATAAGTACTACCTTCAGAACATAGATACGAAAATATTCCGGTAAAAGTAAAACCAAAACTTAAGCAGCACAATATCTTGTAGTTTAGTGCAACAAAATAGACTTCCCTCTTAATTGAAAATAGACAATTTCTAAGACATTTACACGCTTTCAACAAAATATTGCAATCTTAGCTTATTGCTGATGTCCATGTTATCTCACAGTAAAAATCATTTACTCATACATAGGCACAGATAATCTAAAAAACAAACAAAATATAGCACATATATTTCAAAACTCCATCTACAACACCACTGCAGAACATCTGAACTATTTAAATTAACACACAGTTTAAATGTGAAGGTTATTTCAAACTAAAATTGCATATAACATTCAAAACATATAAAATGAAAATATATTAATATGGATTGTGATTTTGGAATATACCAACAATTGGGTGAGACTGATGAACGAGAAGAAGGTTGGCATATATAAGTCGAGTTCCTTAATCTATGTCCATCACCACAAATCGTATACACTCCCGTAGATTCCCCAATTACTCCAAACGATACTGGAATTCATTGAACTATTTCTCCAGTTTTCAGACGAAGACAAAGAAGGATTAGGAAAATCACCACATGTCATCAAAGTAGAGAGACAACGACTTTACCGATTGAAGAACTCGATAAGGTTACAATGGAGAAATATTGGGCGGAAACGAGGAGGAGAGGGAACTAGGGCTTAGGGTTTAATTTCTTCTTTGGAGAAGAACTTTATTTTAGAGTTATTAAATTAAAAGGCTTTCTAAACTTAACAACTGTTGAACCATCCACCAATGTTAATTTAATTTAGCACTAATCTAGAATTAACAATGAGGACCAAATTTTGCCCACCTACTTATTAATGGATCGTATGTAGCAACTTCATTCACACTTAAATATATTTCTGCTACTATTAATATAAATTGATTCACTTTGTTAATTTAATATATTACTTTGTTATTTTTATTATTGAATTTTATTTATTATTATAATTAATAATTAAATTGATATAAAGGGTTATCAATGATTATCTTTTAAAAGTTCATTTTTTGTCCAATTAGAAATTAGAGGGATCTGATAAGAAATAAACAAATTGGAGGGATAGTTAAATATTTTGGAGGGAATACAATATTTTAGTGAAACTTTTAGGAAAATTATATGGCCACAGTTTAAAGTGTTGTTTTGAGTATTATAAAAATAGTACACTTTAAAAGTGTAGTCATATATGTAAATAAGCGTTGCCAATTATATTATGATGTGGCAATGCTTATAAAGTGTAGCCTATATCACTAAAGAGAACGCTTTACAAGTGTTGTCAACATTAATGTGGCCAAAATCTAAAAACTAAGGCTACACTTTAAAAGTGTATCCAAATATATTTTAGACAACACTTTACAAGCGTTGTCCAGAATTAATGTGGCTTTAGGCCTAAAATGTTGTAGTGCGGGTGGTTTGTCCAAAGATATTAGCATTCCTACTTGGAAGTGGGAATACGTGAATATGAACTTTATTGTTAGTTTGCCTCGCACGCGGCGACAACATGACTCTATTTGGGTTATAGTAGATGGAATGACGAAATCAACTCGTATCCTTCCTGCCAGAGTTTCTTATTCAGCGGAGGACTATGCCAAGATGTACTTGAGAGAAATGGTAAGGTTGCATGGAGTGCCTTTGTCATTATTTCTGATCGTGGTACCCAATTCAATTCTCAGTTTTGGAAGTCATTCCAAAAGGGTCTTGGTACTCATGTTAAGCTTAGCACGACCTTTCATCTCCAAAATGATAGGCTAGCGAAGCGTACTATCCAAACTTTTGAAGATATGTTAAGGGGTTGTGTGATTGATTTTAAAGGTAATTGGGATGACCATTGCCATTGATTGAGTTTGCTTATAACAATAGCTATCACTATTGTATTAATATGGCTCCATTTGAGGCCTTATATGGTAGGAGGTGTAGATCTCTTATAGGTTGGTTTGCGGTGGGTGAAGTTGCCCTAATAGGTCCCGAATTGGTAAGAGAGGCCATGGAGAAAGTTTGGCTTATAAGGTAGAAGTTGAAAATGGCTCAAAGTTGGCAAAAGTCTTATGCCGAGGTGAGAAGAAGGGTTCTAGAGTTTGATGTTAACGACTTGGTTTACTTGAAAATCTCACCCATGAAAGGTGTAATGAGGTTTGGTAACAACGGGAAGCTTAGTCCTCGATATGTAGGCCCATATCAAGTTTTGAGGCTTGTTGGTAGGGTTGCTTATGAGTTGGCAAGAGTGTATCCTATTTTACATGTCTCTATTCTTAAGAAGTGTGTTGGAGACCCGACATCCATAGTTCCCCTAGAAGGGTGTGGAGTTGATGAAAACATTTCTTATGAGGAAGTTTCGGTTGAGATTCTAGACAAGCGAGTTAAGAAGTTGAGAAACAAGGAAATAGTTTCCGTACAAGTATTGTGGAGGAATCAGTTAGTTGAGGGTGCTACTCTGAAGGCCTAGGCCAATACGATGTCCCGATATCCTCATCTTTTTCCTTCTACTCCTATTCTAGCTTCAAGTAATGAGTTTCTCTTGGTTTGTCTTTTGTTTTTGGAGTCATGTGTTTTATCTGTTTCCATACTTATGTTATGCATGTTCATGAAAACTTGTGTTTTGAAAGAAAATGAGTTCACATGATTGATTTTCCTCATGTTGTTGTGCATTGATTATGAGTTGCCTATATACTTCATTAGGTGAATTGATGAACATGCTTTAGATATGCTTTTTGAGAGTGAATTGCATATGAACTCCATGAGATTGTTTTGAGCATGCTTTTAGCTTGGAGAAGGTAGTTCCTCCTTGAACATGAAAAATTTCAAAAAATTTCATGCATAATGGGTTGCTAGATGTAGTTCCTACTTCCTTATGATGCATTGAGTATGTTTAGCTTGGAGTTGTTGTTTCCTCCTTGTATATGTGGATTGCATGCATGATGGGCTGATAGTGTTAGTTTCACCCCTCTTATGATGTTTTGTGAACGTCTTAGCTTGGAGTCGATAGTTCCTCCTCGGTTGCATGCATTGCATTGTAGGTTGGGTTGTTAGTTCCTCTCCTACTGTCACACTCTAGAAACTAGTAGGCTAAACTAGAGCTTAACGTGAGAGTTAGAGTCGTAAGCGTACCTACCCGTACCTAAAAATATAGGATTTCCTGTTCGAACGTCAAGGTACGACCCCCAAGGACCAACAATGGGTCCTTGAGGAAAACCCTTAGAAGGGTGCCTGGTAGTGACCCACGGAGGAAACTCATGCCTCATGGGTAAGCCCACGCCCCGTTGGTGAGGGGTAGTGGGTCAAGGCCTGTAAAACTAGTCTCAAAATCTCAACCCAGGGTTCACCAACATCCCACGTGGGTCCATCCACAAACCATGGTCGTGGGGTCGTGGGTGAGGCCTGAAACTACCTTTTGCCAGTTACACTTAGGGGCATTTTGGGGATTCTCGGTTTTAATTAATATTAGTGACATCGTTTTACACTAAACTAGACTAACTATATAAGGTTTTTAAGTTACCAAATTAAGTCAGCCAAGCCATTAATCTAAAATCCCAAAAGAACTCATCCTCTCCAAATATTCTCTCTCTAAAACTTCAAGGAAGAAGAAGAAGGAGGTTTGAGCTAGGGTTTGAAGGAGCAAGGTTTTCTACTCAAATTCTTTGGAGATTCATAGCTAAGGTATGGTACCTCTTCATCCATGGATAGAATTCATCCATGAAGTTCCTTCAAAACTCAATTTCAAAGATAGAAATTCCCCAAAAGATAGGGTTTGACTCCAAGTCATGGATTCCTTTCAAAAATGATTTTGATGATTTAATTACTTTATATTATGATTGAATTGATGATTTATTATGGATTTATGTTGAAATTCCCAAAGAATACATGAAATCCCTATATTCTCAATATAAGACCTTATGATGTGGGTGAATTGATGAAAGGAGATTATTATGAGATTATGCTTGTAGTACTTGAGCTATTTGAATTATGTTATCATCCATGTCTAATGTAGTAATTCTAGATGTGTTGAGGGATTATGATCTATGGTCCTTCAAGAGCAAAGTATGAGAATTATGTATGATTATGAGGTTTATGTATATGCTTTAACAACACTTTGAAAGTAAGGGGAATATGATTATGATCTAGTTGTTGTGTGTTGGAAGGTTATCCTCACGCACACACTTATGTACGGATATTATATGATGTGAAAGGTTTCTCACAATATGATGATTCGAAGGTTGAAAGGTTATTCTAACCTATTGAATCTATGAGCTATAGTATGGACTATGTTGGATTTAGTGTCAAGACATTTTTCCATGTAAATGAACTTTAGTCAAGACTTAATATGTAATCCATGGGAATTAATGCTTAGCACTGAGTGGATATGAATATGAGATGGAAGCTTGTACGATAGTTGAGTTCGGCTTCCCAATGAAAGCCTTTACACTAGTTGAGTCTGGCTTTTCAAATGGGTTCCTTCTACCTTAGTTGAGTCCAAGTTCGCAAAGTATGTATCTCATCATATGGAAACCTTCTACTATAGTTGAGTTCGGGTTTCTAGTAGAAATCTCCTTGTCACATAAATATCTCCCCTCATAGGTATTTTTAGCTAGTGGATCCACCTAAGCTAAGAGTATGGTTCTACCTAATGCAAGTCGGACAACCCCTTTACGGTGTGGGGTAGACACTAGATTCCATGGTAAGCTCACATGATCTATGTCGGTTAAGGCTTATTCCCCATTATGATAGTATGAACAAGAATATGAATTATGAACTATAGTTACTCAAGAAGCTTTACTTAGTATGGGTGAGATTATGGGATCTTATTCATGCATTGCACAAGTATTCTTTGAGGGTATGTATGATATGTTCCTCTTATGGTATGATTATCTATGAGTTAATTATGCTTATGACTTATGCTTTTCCATTATCTTCAAAATGATGCTTTAACTAAGTAAATTGCACGCATCAACTAAAAAGTCCCTTTAAGCACGTTGTCATGATTTTATGCATGGCTATCATACTTAGTACATTTTTGTACTAACCCATATTTTCCTACATCTTTCCAGTCTGGTTCTCAAGGTGGTCATCATTGTGGCTAGAGCTTGGATTTTCTCATTTCTCCTTGCTTGTTGGTGAGTCCTCATGATTCGAGGACGGATGTTATCTTTGTAGTCCCTTTTCTTGTAATTCCTTTTCGGATTATATTTTATGGGCTGTAACCCTATTTGATTCAAGTATTGTAATATATAGCTAATTGAGACAAGTCTAGACTTCCGCTTTCCTTTATGATAATTTTGGACTTGAAATGCATTTTTAATCTTATTTTTCTAATGCTTTATGTTATGATAGGCAAAGTGGCTTACATGGGGTCTTTCGGGGTTCTATGTGCCTTGTTACGTCTAGAGGGGTACCCTTAGGTCGTGACACCTACTCTTTTAGAACCAGCTTGAATCTCATTCGAGGACGAATGGTCCCAAGGGGGAGATATTGTAACACCCCGAATTCAAAAGAGAGCACCACAACAGATTTCAACATTTCTAGGTGCCATCCATGATTGCCAACCACGGCTCGTGGGTTGGACCACGGACCATAGGTGGGTATGTGGATTGCCCATTCAAAGGTTGTCCAGGGTAGGAACCACGACTTGACCTACAGACTGTCGGTGGGTCCACGGTCCGTGGTCCAGGGGTCCGTAGGTCAACTAAAACTCTCTGACCACCATCCACTGTCCACCAGGACGGGCCGTGGGTCTGACCACGATCCATCGACTGGGGTCCATAGTTGGTAGGTCGGTGACATCTGACAATTAGTTCAGGGGTATTTGGGTATTTTCCTAATTAATTAGTTCAAATACTATGTGGTTTTACCCTTCACTAAGACCCCTATATAGGTATTTTCAACCCCCAAATTAACTTATTCACTTCATTCTTCAAAATTCACAAAAGAAAACAAAATCTTCTCTCTAAATATATTTCTCTCTCTAGAAACTTGAAGAAGAAGAAGATTCAACCTAGGGTTTCAAGTCAAGGCCTCAACTCCTCCATTGAAGGCTAGCTTTTGGATTCAAGGTATGATAGTTTTCATCCATGGATTCCTTCCATCCATGAAGTTCCCAAATCCCTCTATTTTAAAAGGTAGAATTCCCCAATTGAGTTAGGGTTTTCTTCAATTATCATGGGTTTTCTTTATTGTTGATTTAAATGATTGAATTATGATCTCTTAAGCATGAATTTATGATACATGATTATTTTATGATGATTTCCCCATAAACCCATCTAATCCCCATGTTTTCAAGTTATGAATCATACGGTGTGGGATTTTTCTCTTCAAGGAAGAGTTTTTATGAAATTAAGCATGTATGGTATGCTTTACATGTATTTATGATGAAATTCATATCTAACCCATGTTTTCTAAATTATTGATGACAGAAAGTGGGTTTTGAACCTCAAGAGGTAAATTATGGACTTATGCATTTTCTTATGAAATCTATGCAAATGTTTTAAGGGTGCTTTGAGAGTAAAGTACCAATGATGATGATGTGTTGTGAAAATATATTCTCATAAACACATAACTAACATGATGTGAAAGGTTTTATCACATAGAAAGGACTCTTAGGTTGAAAGGCTTTCTCACCTAATTATATTAAAGAGTAAGAGCTATCCTAATGAACTAGCTTGAATTGGTTGTCCAAAGGCACATTTCCATGAATAATGAGGTCAAGTAAGAAAAATGACTATTATGTGAGATTTATGCTTAGCACCTAATGGATATTGATGATGAGATAGAAGCTCTTCCGTAGTAGAGGCCGGGTTTATAGAAGCAATCTCATGAGATTGAAACTCCCCTGTTAGTATAGGCAGGGTTTCTAGTAGCAATCTCTTTTTCCCTTAACTATGTGCCCCCATAGGTTGATTATCTAGTGGATCCACTTAAGCTAGGAGTTCATGGTCCTTACCTTGGCAAGTGGGACAACCCTTTTCGGTATGGGAGACACCGGGTGATAATGTTATAGCTTACATGGTCGCTATGATGGTTAAGGATAATTCACCACAAGTAATAATGAACTAAGGTTACTTCATGAATTATCGCATATGAGCTCAAAGGTTTTAAAGATGATGTTAGCTTGCATTGACCATGATTTTATGACTTATGTTTATAACTCTTTTGTATCATATTTTTGCTTTGTCAATTGCATGTCATGAAATGAAATGTCTCTTTTAGCATGATTTAACTATTTTATGCATGGCTATCATACTTGGTACATTTTTTTGTACTAACGTATACTCTTGCCTATATTTCCCCCAAATGTAGGGTTTGATAGTGAGGGTCATCAGTTTCATGGCTAGAGGTTGACTTGAGATATTTCCGAACTTTTGTGAGTGCTCATGCTTCGCGAATGGACTTTCATTGTTTTAGTGTCTTTCATGTATTTCTCTTTTGGACATGATATATGGGCTAGACCCAATTTCATTCTATTATATTAGATGGCTATCTTGAGACAAGTGTATGAAACTTCTGCTTTGCTTTTATAAGTTTTTTTTACTTGGACTATAGTTTTACTCTTATTGTTCTATTTCTTATGTTATGAGGACTAAGTGGCTTGTTTGGAGTCCTTCGGGGTTCTATACGCCATGTTACATCTAGGGGGTATCCCTGGGTCATGACAATTCAATACCTCGATTGGAATGTAAACATACCAATTGGTATTTGGAAAGTCTTGTCACCTACCAATTGAGCTTGAACATAAGATCTTCCAATAGTTAGAGTTGGAAGTGTTATAGACTTGAATGTGTAGGGGATTAGCCACAACGATTGTGTTTAGTTTGTTTCTAGTTTTATGCTTGGTCATGAAATGAAACTTCCTCATTTAGATGTGTACAAAACTACAAATTACAAAGATTCGAAAGAAGTACATTGTCTTCTATAAGAGTCAATGAGTATGTTGATTCTTTTTTAGAAAATGTTATACCATCATATATTCTCTTACATTTTTCATCAAAAGAGAGTCATTCTCAATTATGCATTTAGTAAAATCTTCTAAAACACAGAAGTCTATAGCTTTTCTAATTGGAGTTGTCTCTACCTTAATGTTTGTTGTGTCTGGGATAACCTCAGGGATAAACTTGAGAAAATATTTCCTCCATTATGTCTTTAACACATTTCATATTAACTCTTACCAGGGTTTCTTTAATTAGTGCCATCAATATTGCTTTAATGATGATTCTCGCAGCTACTATAATGAGATATTTTGCATTCTGTTAGGATACTTGGTTTTAACAAACTGAAATATGTTGGTATTTACTTGATGTACTACTCTATCATAATTGATTCTTCCATCATGATTCATGTTGTTCCTCCTCTTCCAAAGCTCTCATAGGATAATTAACCATGGCTAGTGTGTTAATTTCATTTTGAATGTGTAGGGAAATGAAGGCGATCAAGTTTGAACGGTGGACACTAATCAACTCAATTTATCGAAGGGAACGATTAATAGTTTTTTAACTATTGTAATATATATGATTGAATACATTTGATACTTTGATATTTATTGCTAATAGAAATCTTTCAAATATTGCTTTCTATTGCAAATATATACATTTGAATGATTTGTTATCTAATTTGGTGTTTTGGATCATTTATATATATAATTATGTGATTAAATAATATATTCGAATTAAATTATTATTTTTCAATTAGAAATGGTGGCTATAATAAATCTAGACAATATTGCCACACTTCTATAGGGACGTCAATTATAATTGTTGTTGTAGAGGAGGTATAAAAGGCTACGCTTTTAAAGCGTGGCATATAACTAAGTAAAGGTCAAGCTTAGAACTGTAGCTTCATCAAATAAAAGTGTTGCTAATGAGATGCTACAAAGTGTGGCCTTTGTATCTTATCGGCCACACTTTTTAAGTGTAGCTGCTATGATAACACTTGAAAAGTGTAGCCTAAAGTCAAAGGTTACACCTCTTTAGGCCATCCCCTCGAAAGTGTTGCCTAAAGTCTAAAAGGGTTGCCTTTGATCAAAGGGCACATTTTTTGATAGTGTAGGCCACACTTTACAGGGGTGGCTAAAGGCTTAAAATGTTGTAGTGCCGGTTTTTGATGCTCAACCTTCAATTGTTGGAAATTTGGACATTTAGCCACAAATCTCGCAATATCCTTCTTCATCCCATTCCATCAATATACCTCCCATAGATCACGATACATCTTGGTGGCTCCCGGGTGAATGGAATACCACGAACTATGGTCTTCTGTCAAAATCTCTTCCCTCAAGTCATCCATATTTGAAACACAAACGACCTTGGTGTCTAAGCACACCATCTCCCGTTTGGGAGAAAGCCTCAATGGATTTCTTAAGCACTGACTCTTTCAATTCTACCAAAATTGGATCAAGACCTTGCTTGGCTTTCACATCCGCCACAAAAAATGATTCGGAACCATTGTGACCCATAACACCTCCTTTGTGTAGTCCACTAGTTGAACATCTAATCGATCCAATGTATGAACATCTCGAACCAACTCTTTCTTTTCTTCTTCAATATGAGCAACAATACCCATAGATAACCGACTAAGAGCATCGTCTACCACATTAGATTTACCGGGTAAATAAAGGATACTCATGCCATCATCTTTCAAGCACTCAAGCCACCTTATTTGGCAAAGATTCAAATCTTTTTGATTAAACACATATTGCAAACTCTTGTGGTTGGTAAACACATCTACATGAAATCCATACAAATAGTGTCTCCAAATCTTTAAGGCAAATACGACCGCCGCTAACTTAAGGTCGTGAGTAGGATAATTCTTCTCATCGATTTTAAGTTGCCTTGAGGCATAGGCAATAACTTCCCATTTTGCATAAGCATGCAGCCTAGCCCAATTCTCGAGGCATCACACTAAACCACAAAACCATCCGTTCCTTCTGGTAAAGTCAACACTGGAGCAAAAGTAAGTCTATCTTTCAACTCTTGGAAACTCTTCTCACAAACTTCGGACCATATGAACTTTGCCTTCTTTTGAGTCAAAGTCGTCAAAGGAGAGGCAATTGAAGAGAAACCTCAACAAACTTTCTATAGTAACCGGCTAAACCTAAGAAACTTCTAATATTCGAAGGAGTTAGAGGTCTAGGCCAAATCTTGACCGCATCTGTCTTCTTAGGATATACCTCAATACCCTTACTTGAAACAATATGACCAAGGAAGGCTACAGACCTTAACCAAAATTAACATTTGCTAAACTTTGCAAAAAGTTAATGGTCCTCAAATGATCAATATGTTCATTCTTACTTCTTGAGTAGATCAAAATATCATCAATGAACACAATCACAAATGAGTCAAGGTATTATTTAAACACCCTATTCATCAAGTCCATAAACGTCGTTGAAGCATTTGTCAACCCAAAAGACAATACTAGAAACTCATAGTGACCACACCGATTTAGAAAAAACATCTTCGAAATGTCATCATCTTTAACCCTCAATTGTTGATAACTCGATCGGAGATCAATCTTAGAGAAATAACTTGCTCCTTGTAGTTGGTCAAATAAATCATCTATCCTTGGGAGAGGATACTTGTTCTTAATGGTCACCTTATTCAACTGTTTATAATCAATACACATACAAAGAGACCCATCCTTCTTTCTATCAAACAAAATTGGAGCACCCCGTGAAGAGATACTCGATCGGATGAAACCCTTATCCAACAAATCCTTCAACTATTCTTCCAACACCTTAGGTTCTGTCGGAGCCATACAATTAGGAGGAATAGAGATAAGTTGCATATCTGGGAGAAGGTCCATACTGAAGTCTATTTCCCGCTCGGGAGGAATACTGGGTAGATCATCTGGAACACTTTCGAAAACTCATTCACAATGGGGATCGACACGAGAGAAGGGGTTTGGGAATCTACATCCCTCACCCTTACTAGATGGTAAATGCAACCCTTAGAAATCATATTTCTAGCTTTAATATAAGAAACAAACTGACTCCTAGGCATAGAATTTTCCCCCTTTAACTCTAGGATAGGCTCATTCGAGAACTGAAACATGACTACACGAGTTCTACAATCAATAGAAGCATAACATGAGTGCAGCCCATCCATACCCAAGATAACATCAATATCTAACATATCAAGCTCTACCAAGTCAACTAGAGTAACTCTATGGAACAAGGAAACATGACACTTTCTATAAACCCTCTTAGCCACAATAGAATCACCAACAAGAGTGGAGACATAAAAAGGCTCTAACAACACATCCAGAAGAACATCAAACCTCATAGCCATATATGGCATCACAAAAGACAAGGAAGCACCAGAATTAAGTAAACCATAAACATCAAGTTGGAAAACTTTCAACATACCGGCAACCACATTGGGAGAACCCTCTTGTTCACCTTGAGTCTGAAGTGCATAGAAGTGGTTTTGCTTAGAAGCATTAGAACCTGAACCACTAGGAGGAACTTGCTTTCCTTCTCTTATCTTAGTCATAAGCATCGGACAATCCCTCATTTTGTGACCACTCATACCACAACAAAAGCAACATCTGTTCTGGCTAGGCACTTACCCTCGTGCTTCCTTCCACACTTAGTACAATTAGGCCTAGGCAATGAAGATCCACTACTATTACCTCATTGAGGCTTAGGGTTAGACACCCTGTCTTGGTTGAACTTAGGAGGAGCATTGGAGGAACCTTGACCAGAAAACCTTTGTCAAAATCTAAGATGACCTTGTCCATCGGACCTTGCATGAGAAAAATTACCATCCCTGGTCATAGTCCTTTTTACCTCTCTAGACTTTTCCTTGAGTTTCTCCTCCTCAAGTTGTTGTGCATGCACCATGAGACGAGGGATGTCCATATCATTAAAGAGCATTGCGGTTCGACACTCCTTAAACACCATTACGGACACACCCAAAAAAAACTTACTAATCTTAGCCCTTGAATCGGCAACCATTGACGGAGCATAGTTAGACATTTGAGTGAACTTTAGGGAAAATACAATCATATATCCTTGTCGAAGGTTAATGAACTCAAGCATCTTGGATTCCCTCATCTCAAGGGGAAAGAACCTATCAAGAAAAGAGGTCTTAAACTTCTCCCAATCAAAAGGACCCGCATCTTCCAGTCTCCGTTCTTTCCATTGGTTGTACCATGTTTGAGCCACACCTTTCAATTGATAAGCGGCTAACCCCACCATTTCCACCAACGTAACTCCCATGATCATCAAAATCTTATACACCTCATCAATAAATTCTTGAGGATCTTCCTCAACTTTAGAACAATGAAACTCCAAAGGATTCATCCTTGTAAAGTCCCTCACTCTTGATGCCATTTTACCCACATTTGGGTTAACGGGAACCACTACCTCCCAATTGGCTAGGCCGTCTGATTGAATAACATTATAAAAAATACTTCATCTAATTCTAAGCATCAACGATCATTTATCAGTATATAACCCAACTAAATGAGTTGGGGTCGAATCCCACATGGAGCGGTAACTGTTTAAGTTTCAATAGGAAAGTGTGAACATATTCAAATCAGCCATAGGAATAGACATTATCGAATCAAAACATGATTCAAATCAGGGGGTGACATGAATGTCAAATAAAGGGGTTTTAGTTTTAAGTATCAACTACAACAGCAGCAAACCATACGAAATAACAATAAAGAGACGGCTTCTTAGGATGTGATTCGATTATAGGATGATAGGGACAAATGGGTAATTGCAACTATTAGAAAATAGCTAGATATTAGTGAGTAAGCTAGACTATAGAGGGGGTAAACTTTCTCTTAAACAATTTACCACGAATCAAGTCAATTTCTCTCGAACATCGACAAGCATGCAAAATAAGAACAACCTGCACTTTAGTCCATTCACTCTCTCGAGCTGAATGTGTGGAAAAGGGTTTAGGATTAACTCTCTCAAGCTGAACCCATGACAACCCAATACCCACAGACTATCAATCAATAATCTTGGTTTTAAAACCACTCTCTCGAGCAAACCAAAAACACAATGGTATAATTGCATTTGCAACTACAATTCATAAAATACACCACAGTTAATGATTGAACTAACTTCTAAACAACATTTAAACTAACAAATAGCAATACCCATAAACTAAATCAGGCCATAATCACACCCCAAGAATTGGGGTTTTAGCTAGACATCATAAAAAGATAAAAATTGTTACCAAACTGAGTTTCCATCAACTGGGTAAGATTAATTTCGTCCTTACAATGCTCCAAATTGAAGAATCTCAAAGACCCACTTCCAATTTCTCAAAAGAGAAAAACTTCAATTCTTCAAAGCTTAGGAAAAACTAGATAAAACTTTTCTCAATACTTACAGTTCAATATCAAGAACTTAGGATTAAAAAATCAATAATAATCTGATACTAAACTAAACGTTTCAAATTGTATTTATAGCCGCCAAAAATATGTTGCGAAGGGCCATCGACGCAGTAAGTCAGGCTCACCGATCCACTCGGCGATCCGCCCTTTGGTCAATATTCTCGCTCTTCTACCTTGGCCTTCAGCTTCCTCAAGGTCTGTAACTTTGGGCGATCCAGCACTGCATCGCGGAACCACTCGGCGATTCACCGACTGCTTCTTTCTCTCGTCAACTTGATTTTCTCCTTCTAAGCTTGGTACATTGGAACTTTAGGTGATCAAGAGGCCATTCGGCGACTCGCCAAGTGATCTTGGCGATCACCAGGCTTACTTTTCCTCATTCTTTCAGCTCACTTTGTTCTTTTTTGCAAATTAGTCTCCTTGCTTTGTTCCTCAAATCCATATACCTGGAAATCAATGGTTTTACACAGTTATTGGCACAAAATAAACATTTGAGGACACTAAATCTGTACAAATAAAGCCTTAAATAAGTCCAAATCTCAGTCTCATCAACACCCCCAACTTAAACTTTTGCTTGTCCTCAAGTAAAACTCAAGTTCATCAGTTCAAAAAGGATGTCTCAAATAGTGCTACACAAGACTAAATCATTAATGCACACAACAAGACTCAACTTACTCATGCAAGGATCAATTGTGCACTCACATATTCAAGTTGTGACTCACCATTATCAAAGATTCTCAAGTTCATAATACATGCTTCAAATGCAAGTTCAAGCTCAACAAAGGTATTCAAATGCCCTCACACAAGGAATGATTCCATATTCACACAATTGTTCAACAATTTATAGCTCCGGAATCACATACAACTCTCACACTCACAAAGATGAACACATGCATGATTACACCCATAGGTTTGCCCTTATTTTCCAACCAATATTTGTTTCAACTCACTCACGATCAAAAAGGTCTTTTCAAGGCTTGTAACAGGGCTGAGTGCAAGGGTATGGTCATTTAGGCTCAGTGGTTGATATCCTCAGTATGAACATCACTTCCTTTCCATCTTTTCATCATTCTCATTTATGCTCAAAATTCACCCCATTATTCACTTTCCATGGAATACCGAACACCCCATTTCTTTTGCACTTTCATAACTTTTTCGTTCTTTTTCCTTTTCCTTCTTCTTTTCTTTTTCTCTCATTTTTTTTGTATGGAGGGGTTCCATCTTTGTCAAAACCATGGGTAAAGGGGGATTTCTTGACACTTCTTGATATACCTTCTCTTTTCACCACACTCCCAACTTAGGCTTTTGGCCTAAGTTATTATGGGTGAAGGGAAAAAGAGAGGTCTCATTTGCATCAAGTTTCTTCCAAGAAAAGGCTAAGGCTCAAAAGGTGTTCAAGCAAAGTTCACACACTCACAAGGTAGGCCACAAAAGAGGTATAATGTCAGATTGTTTCACTCTTTAAAATTGTTGCCTAAGTTCATTTCAAGAGCTTGCATCACTTATTCAACTAGACAAATGGGGCAAATTCTAGGTGGCATTATACATGGTTCACAGTGAGCTCATCACACAAGGCATTTTCACCAATATCAAACAAGACTCCACACTTTCGCTAGTGTGCAATGTTCATCACAAGAGACTCAATTCGATAACCGTCTAGTCACAACGAGATGCAAAAAGTTCACATATTGCCTATGCAACTTCATCTGGCCTCATCGTAGCCGCATATTCATTTATGTTCGATTGAGAGCACTATTCAAGTCGTAGGTATTGATCACAACTGATACTCAAATTTGCACAAGAACAACCACAATTAAATACACAAGAGGGCAAAATTTTATGAATGGTCAAAAACCATTTATATTCAAAATACGGAGCCACAAGCTCAAACATCCACAAAACAGTGACAAAAAAATTTACAACACAAAATCCCAATAGATAAACAAAACAAAACACAAGAGGTAGGTATGGAAATACCTCACCCCACCACAAAAAAAAGCATTTTTCCTCAAATGCAATAAAAACAACATAAGTCAATAAAAGTGACAGAGAGGGAAGTAAATAAGGTCCTATCTAAACAGTCGCCCCATCTTTCGAGGCATCAGTGCACGGTGTAACATCTGTAGCACTAGCACCACTACGGTCAACCAAGGGAGTGTCTACCAAGGATAGCTACATAGCTGACTCTACCATGGCCTCCTCAATCTCTCAAAGACCCTCATAAGAAGCCTCATCATCAACACCCACCTGCTCTTCATCAGTCTCAGCCTTAGACTTTGCAGCAGCTACCTTCTCAGTTCAAACCTCATCTCCGGTGGTAGCCGCATACATATCTGGATCAACACGCATACTAGGGATCTCCATTGTCCCGAAAATCATTGACATGTCGATGGACTTCAGTTGGTCCACATCTCTCCTCAACTTAGTAATTGTGACATTTAGAGCCATCACCTCTTTAGTAGCCCCTTGGCCACACTCGCACACAACTATCCTTGCCGCAAGGGCATTAATAGTAGAACTCAGAAATGTCATAGCATCGGCAAGGGCCCTTTCAATCATTCCAGGAATGGTGGCCTCAAGTATGGAGGCGCGTCTATCAGCAGAATGGGCTAGCTGCCCCATCTGTAGTAATGCAGCCTGAGTGAGCAGGGGTCGGGAGACAGCATCAATAGCAGTACCAAATCTGGGGAGCAAAGGAGCAGTAGAAATACTAGGCGTCATGGAAGGGGCAAGGCTAGATATACCTGAAGGTAGTGCATTAGTGTCCACTACCGGGGATGTATCCACCGAGGCTTCCTTCTTCTTCTCGGCCTCATCCTTTAAGTACTCCGCCTCAATCCTCCGGATGTCGGTAGAAGATGTGGGAATCACTTCCATATCCTTCTTCTAATCTCGAGGCACCCGAGCTCGTCTACACAACTCGGTGATCAATATTGGAAAAGAGAGAGAAGTTTGGCACTGCTTGTCCGTCATGACCATCTCTTTGCAATGATCATCCCCAAATTTAGTCTTGTCATATCAATGATGCAACCAAGACAAGCTGCTTTCGCGTGACTTAGAATTGACTCGTTCTGGGATGGCATGAAAGTACAGCTAATGAAGCCAAACCAGAACCTTGCTGCGATATTGAGGTCCTTCTTTTCAATAGGCGCTCCAACCTTGATCCACTTAGGAGTACCGTTAGATATCAGAGGAGCCAACCATTTCTTCATATTCTCAAATGTCTTTATCCTGATCATATACTGACAGTCATCCTCAATCTCTGTTGAACACTCCAGCACTACATTGATAGCATCACTATCATACTTTACCTTTTTACCCCTAACGACCACATAGTCTACCGGCTTGGAGTTGGCAGCTTGCTTCTTCCCTTGTGGCACTAAAACTCCATAAGAAGTGTAGAATTCCTGGACCCAATTTGGAACATAAGGGCCTCGGGGTCGAGTAAACAGTTGGAACTTGTGGGACCTCAAGGAGCTTATGATCTCTAGGTAGATGTCTATGACTCCATCAGTAGAATGCCTTTTTTCCTCTATAATGGTCCTTAGTCCCTTAGTCTTCAGACTATTCATAGACCGGGGAGAAGGACCCTGTGCAGCTGGTGCTGGAATAACAACCTATGCTGGAGCAAGTGGAGTACTGGTGGCCTGGGTAGCCCTGATCCTAGACGGATCATTCAGCCTCTTGGAACGGAGCTCAGCCATTTGGGCTGATAGTAACTCATCATCCTCAGGCTCACAAGTGGTAGCCTAAAGATCCTGGTGCTCACCTTCACTGTCAGAAGTGGTGAGGTGGGTGGCATAGATCTCGTCACTATCGGAGTTAGCCTCCGGTGATGCAGGAGCAGGAGCCTTGCCCTTCCCTTTAGCCTTCCCATTTGTGGTGGGAAGTTTGGTAACCTTAGCACTAGATGCAGCTGCACCCTCGTCAATTGTTATTCTCTTACTCTCTTCGGGGGCGGCATATTTCTACCGGCCACTTTTGGTCTAGCCATATCTACAAAAACATCAAAAATAGTTAGCTTCCTTTCCATAAAAAAATTGTAGAAAAACAGTTGCAAATAGATTCGCCGAACCGATCGGCGAGTTGCCTAATCGCTTTGGCAATCCAGATCGGGCTCGCCAAAATGATTGGCTCAAAATTTCCCAAAAAACATGGAATGTTGGCAATGGGAGGGGCCTTTCGGCGAATTGCCAACAGCATTCGGCGAGCAAGGACTAGATCGCTGAAAGTTACAGTGTATTTTAAGGGTTAGGGGCACAGAAAGGGCAATAAAAGAAGACTTGTGGCGAGCTCAGGCTTCTCACTGAAAGTTACAGAACCCAAACTTAACAGTTAGTTGAAATTAAAGGCGATCTAGGGGGATTCAGTGAACTGCCGAGTGGTTTGGCAAGCTCGGCCCAGCTCGCCAAACCGCCCAACGTGCCTACTTTCAACCCCAACTCCCAAATTCAACCCCGCAGCAAAAACAAAATCAAAACATACACTAGTATAATTTGACTGAGACCCATATGACGCATGCCCCTGGGATACTCAGACTTCTCCCAATGTGGCCAAATTTTACCATTTGATGACTTTAGCCCTTAAGAATAACGTCAACCTCTCCATCATTGGCCAAAGCACGTCATTTGGCACAAATGTGGGTTACTTAGACTTCAGAAGACTAGACCCAACAACAACAGAACACAACCCAATAAGATTTCAATCAATTTTCAACAAGAAATTTTGGGGAATTGAACTATTAAATATTATAGGCAAGTCTACGAATTCAAAACAGGCAAGCAAGCACACATTTACGATTCAGAGAGTCCCAGCACACATCACTAAGATAAAAACAATTACAAATGAGTAAAATCACAAAAGATATCCAACCTTTAATGCCGAATAAATATGAGTTTGGGGTTTGGAATTCATAGAGGCCCAACACACATCACTATGAGTTCGGGGATCAGAAAAACCAACCTTTAATGCCGAATAAATAAGTTGAAATACTAGGAGGCAAAGATATCCAACTCCGAACACACAATTGACGACTAACAAGCGGTAATAATGCAAAAATATAGAAAAATATAGTGCGGGTGTGATTTTGGAAAGTTAAAAAGTGAGGGAATGTGAAAGAGTTTGAAAGTTTAAACCTTTGTCTTTTAAAACCGTCCAGTTCTAGCCCATTCAGCGACATTAGTTTTGCTTGCCGATCCACTCGACGACACGCCGAGTGGGCACTTACCTCGTCGAGTTTTACAGGACCTCTAGTTAATGTGGAGGTCCAAACAAAGGACAAAGTCGTGATCGCCGACATGTTCGGTGACACACAATTTTCTCCTGGGCTCACCGAGTTTTACAGACTCCAATTTCAAAATTACTTGAATCCAACAACAGTCCAGGTCGGGCTCACCAATTTCTTCGGCTAGTCACCAATTGGACATTTTACTCGTCAAACTGCACTTTTTCAAACACATTCCACACATGTTTATTTTTTTTAAAAAAAGTAAATAAAACTTGGGTTGCCTCCCAAGAAGTGCCTTAGTTAACATCATGGCACGATGCAAGTCCTCACTCAAACCTCATTCTTGGGGTTAGCCATTGTGTCACTAGGCAACCCCCTTGTTGTCTCGGGTTTAAATGAGACGAAATCTGACCCATCTGGGTCTCCAACTGTTTGATAGAGACGGAGTGAGAAGTAACCGTCTAGCTAAGGGTCGACACATCTTCCTTTATTTCTTTTAAAATTTTATCAGACCCCTTAACCTTGTTGAGAATATGAGATAACATATCCTCAGACCGGCCACCCTCAGAATCCTTTGGATTTTGAGGCTCGTAGGGAGGAATGTACATGTCCTTCTCCCCATCCCTATCCTTCCAAGTGGGGTTATGATCCCTCCACTCTCTATCACGATCTTTCCAGCCTTCATCCATGTTCCAACCTTGGTTACCACCCTGCCTCGGGTAGTTTGAACAATAACCACCTCCTTGGTTGGCTAGGAAGTTCACCTCTTTATTGTACAACACCTCAAACTTGGCCTCATCAGGATTAACACACCCACCACCCACAATATTGACACTCCTAGCACCCGCTCCCATGACATTTTTGGAAAAAATGTCAAGTTGGGTCATGATCTTTGCCATGTTTTGGTCCCTCTCCTGATCTTTCTCAAGCTACTCCTTGGTCAATTAAAACGTAAAAGGGGAGACCTAATCTTCGCGGGTGTACCAAACCTGATTAAGTGTGGTCATACCATCCAAAAGTTGGGCTGCTATAATGTAAGGCTGTTGCATCAAACCTCCCAGAGAAAGTTGGTCGGCTACACCCTTGTTCACCGAATCAAAGCTTCAGTAAAAATATTGTAGCAAAACGTTGTCGGGCAAACCATGAGTTGGGAATTGCAGCACCAACTTCTATAATTGTAGCCAAGTCTCATGGATTGGCTCAGCCTCCAAACACTTGAAGCTTTGGATGTTCTCCTGAAATGTCATCATCTTCGAAGGAGGGAAAATTGCACTTGAAATGTAGTGACAAGCTCTTCCCAGGAAGTGATTGAGTCTCGTAGCAATTTAGCCAGCCACTTACATGCTTCTCCCATTAAAGAAAATGGGAACAACCTCAATCGGACCGACTCTTGGGATATGTTCTTGAAGGAGAATGGCCCGCAAACATCAACAAAGTTTCTAATATGCTCATGGGGATCCTCATAAGCCAACCAACAAAACAACCCTTTCAATTGCAAGAGCTGCAACATGGTACTTGTAATATGGAACAAAATGTTCCCTTGAACCAGAGGCAAGCAATGTCACCAATTCCACCCATTAGATGAGGGTCATTAACATCAGGCTCATTGACATCATTGAGGTCGATGTCATCTTGGTGGCCCACTTGGCTACCATTGCTTCCGTTAACACTCATTTCCTCTGTTACAAATAGCAACACAAACCAAAACTAAAAGTAAGTAAGTAGGTTCAACTATGACTAAAAAGAACAAAATTCAACTTAACCAAAAGAATCTTAACCAACACCACTCCCCGGCAGCGGCACCATTTTGATTGAATAACGTTATCAAAAACACTTCATCCAATTCTACGCGTCAATGATCGTTAGCAATATATAACCCAACTAAATGAGTTGGGGTCGAATCCCACATGGAGCGGTACGTGTTTAAGATTCAATAGGAAATCATGAGCATATTCAAATCAGCCATAGGAATAGACATTAGCGAATAAAAACATGATTCAAATTAGGGGTGATACGAATGTCAACTAAAGGGATTTTGGTTTTAATTATCAACTACAACATCATCAAAAAATACGAAATAACAATAATGAGACAAGTTCTTAGGATATGATTCGATTATAGGCTGACATGGACAAATGGGTAATTGCAACTATTAGAAAATAGCCAGATAGTAGTGAGTAAGCTACACTATAGAGGGGATAAACTCTCTCTCGAACAAGTTACCCTGAGTCAAGTCTATTTCTCTCGAAAATTGACAAGCATGCAAAATAAGAACAACCTACACTTTAGTCCACTCAGTCTCTCGAGCTAAATATGTGGAAAACGGTTTAGGATTCAGTCTCTCGAGCTGAACCCATGAAAACCCAATACCCACAGACTATCAATCAATAATCTTGGTTTTAAAACCTCTCTCTCGAACAAGCCAAAAACACAATTGTAGAACTGTATTTGCAACTACAATTCTTAAATTACACCACAATTAATGATTGAACTCACTTCTAAACAACATTTAGACAAAGAATTAGCAATACTCATAAACTAAATCAGCCCATAATCGCATAATCACACCCCAAGAATTGGGGTTTTAACTAGACATCACAAAAAGATAAAAATGGTTACCAAACTGAGTTTCCAACAACTAGGTAAGATTAATTTCGTCCTTACAATGCTCCAAATCGAAGAATCTCAAAGACCCACTTCTAATTTCTCAAAAGTGAAAAACTTCAATTCTTCAAAGTTTAGGAAAAACGAGAGAAAACTTGTCTCAATACTCAGAGTTCAATATCAAAAACATAGGATTAAAAATTCAATAATAATCGGATACTAAACTAAATGCTTAAAAATGTATTTATAGTCGCTAAAAATATGCTGCGAAGGGTCATTCGACGCAATAAGTCGAGCTCGCCAATCCACTCAGTGATCCGCTCTTTTGTCAATATTCTAGCCCTTCTGCCTTGGCCTTCAGCTTTCTCAAGGTCTGTAACTTTGGGCGATCTAGCACTACATTGCGGAACCACTAGCCGATTCACCTGCTCCATTCTCTCGCCAACTTGTTTTTCTCCTTCAGGGCTTGGCACACTAGAACTATAGGCGGTCAAGAGGCCATTCAGCGAGTCGCCAAGTGAACTTGGTGATCACCATGCTTATTTTTCTTCATCCTTTCGGTTCGCTTTGTTCCTTTTTGCAAATTATTGTCCTTGCTTTGTTCGTCAAGCCATATACCTAGAAATCAAGGGTTTTACATCAGTTATTGCCAAAATAAGCATTTGAGGACACTAAATCTATACAAATAAAGCCCTAAATAAGTCCAAATCTCACACTCATCACCGTCATGGCTTGAGCCAATACTTGAAACGCATCCCTAAACTCCGTATTCAACAATTTCTCGGCAAAAGGATCGACGGCACTTGAGGATATTGGGGAGGGGCTTTTTGTTCCGTATTCTCCCTCATATTCTAGCATAAGCTCTTCGACAAGGATTAGGAGAGAGACCTTATAGAGTTAGACTCTATTGCAAAACTTAAAAGTAATCAAAGAAGTTGAATTTCCTAATCATCTTGTAGCCTCTCCTTCATAAATATGGCGCACTTCACATTCCTGAAAAGACTCTACTAGGCGTGTTTTATGAGACATCCAAGGACCATTTTAAACCTTGTTCTCCGATTACCAACTTTGTCACGACCTAGTGTACCCCTTAGATGTAGCATGCCGTATAAAACCCCTAAGGACTCCATACAAGCCACTTAGTCCTCATAACATAAGAAATAAACAATAAGAGTAAAACAATAGTCCAAGTCCAAAACATTTTATAAAAGCAAAGTGGAAGTCTAATACATTTGTCTCATCATAGCCATCTAATACAATAGAATGAAATTGGGCCTAGCCCATATATCATGTCCAAAAGAGAAATACATGAAAAAAACTAAAATAATAAAAGTCCATCCTCGAAGTATGAGGACTCACCAAAGCTCAGAAATATCTCAAGTCAACCTCTAGCCACGAAACTAATGACCGTGACTGTCGGACCCTACATTTGGGGAAATGTAGGCAACAATATGTGTTAGTACAAAAAAATGCACGAAGTATGATATTAATGCATAAAATAGTTAAATCATGCTAAAAGAGACATTTCATTTCATGACATGCAATTGACCAAGCTAAAACTTGATATAAAAGAGTTATAAACATAAGTCATAAAATCATGGTCAATGCAAGCTAACATCATCTTTAAAACCTTTGAACTCATATGTGATACTTCTTGAAGTAACCTTAGTGCATTATTACTTGTGGGGAATTAGCCTTAACCAACATAGAGACCATGTAAGCTGTAACATGATCCCCCGGTGTCTCCCACGCCAAAAAGGGTTGTCCCACTTGCCATGGTAAGGATCATGAGCTTATAGCTTAAGTGGATCCACTAGCTAATCAACCTATTGGGGCACATAGTTAAGGGATAAGGAGATTGTTACTAGAAACCCGACCTCCACTAACAAGGGAGCTTCCATCTCATGAGATTACTTCTATAAAACCGACCTCTACTACGGAAGAGCTTCCATTTCATCATCAATATCCACTCGGTGCTAAGCATAATCCAACGAAATAGTCATTTCTTACTTGAACTCATTATTCATGGAAAGGTGCCCTTGGACAACCAATCCAAGCTAGTTCATTAGGATAGCTCTTACTCTTTGATTCAATTAGGTGAGAAAGCCTTTAAACCTAAGAATCCTTTCTATGTGAGAAAACCTTTCACATCATGCTAGTTATGTGTTTATGAGAATATCCTTTCACAACACAACATCATTGTCATGCCCCAAACTAGTTGAGGCGCAACTAGCGCTCGGTACTTTATTCAACCAATTTAGCCACTGTAAAATAGTGAAAAGAAAATAATGAGGGCCAAAAATATCATCTCAATAAACTTCTGAAATAAGATAACTAGACCGACGAGGTCACAAAAAAATTAATGGCATAAAGAAAGGTTCGACAAGGCCAACTTAAGTGATAAAGAACAAGCAGGCTGACGAGGCTACAACTTAAACCATATATATACAATAAGCCGATGAGGCTACAAATATGTGTTTATGAGAATATCCTTTCACAACACAACATCATTGTCACGCCCCAAACTAGTGGTGGCGCAACTGGCGCTTGGTACTTTATTCAACCAATTTACCCACTGTAAAATAGTGAAAAGAAAATAATGAGGGCCAAAAATATCATCTCAATAAACTTCTGAAACAAGATAACTAGACCGACGAGGTCACAAAAACTTTAATGGCATAAAGAAAGGGTCGACAAGGCCAACTTAAGTGATAAAGAACAAGCAGGCTGACGAGGCTACAACTTAAATCATATATATACAATAAGCCGACGAGGCTACAAACCAAAAGTTGAAAGGACCAAACAAAGTGTCCACAAGTCGCTACGAACATTACAACTCAACTAGTTCGGTAAAGGCCCTACCAATATACCATTATCTACAAAACTCGAGTATGCAAAATCTACAGACAACCTACAGCTCCAGGAAGAATGGAGCTTACCGATGAGTCCTAGATTTGGACTCATTTGGGGCATTATTTACAATGATTTAGAGTCCTCAAATGCTTATTTTGTGCCAATAACTGATGTAGAACCCTTGATTTCCAGGTCTATGAATTGAGGAACAAAGTGAGGACACTAATTTCAAAAAGGAACGAAGCAAACTGAAATAATGAGGAAAAGCAAGCCTGGTGATGGCCAAGTCTACTTAGTGAGTCGCCGAATGGCTACTTGACCGCCTAAAGTTCAAGTGTGCCAAGCCTAGAAGGAAAGAACCAAGTTGGCGAGAAAAAAGAGAAGTCGGTGGATCGTCAACTAGTTCAGCGATGCAGTGTTGGATCGCCTAAAGTTATAGACCATGAGGATGCTGAAGGCCAAGGCAAAAAGGCTGATGGAATTGATCAAAGGGCGCATCGCCGAGTGGATCGGTAAGCCCAACTTACTGCACCGAGTGGCTCCTCGCAACACATTTTTGAACATTAAGTTTAGTATCATTTCATCATTATTCAAAGTCAATTACTCATTAGAACGAATTATTATCAAGTTTTGAAGTGGGAGACAAGTCTTATCTAGTTTTCCTTTATCTTTGAAGAATTGAAGTTTTTCACTTTTGAGAAATTAGAACTAGGTCTTTGAGATTCTTCGATTTGGACCTTTGAAAAGACGAAATCAATCTGACTCTGTTGATGGAAACTCAATTTGGTAACGATTTTTATCTTTTTATGATGTCTAGCTAAAACCCCAATTCTTGGGGTGTGCTTATGTGATTATGGGTAGATTTAGTTTATGGGTATTGCTAATTGTTAGTTTAAATGCCATTTAGAAGTGAGTTCAATCAATAATTACGGTTTAATTTAAGAATAATAGTTGCAAATGCAGTCCTACCCTTGTGTATTTGGCTTGCTCGAGGGAGATGTTTTAAAACTAAGATTATTGATTGATGGGTGTGTGGGTATTGGATTGTCGTAGGTTCATCTCAAGAGAGTAAATCCTAAATACTTTTCCACAAATTCAGCTAAAGAGAGTGAATGGACTAAGGTGCAGATTGGTCTTATTTTGCATGATTGTCGATGTTCGAGAGAAATTGATTTGATAAGGGGTAAATTGTTGGAGAAAAAATTTACCAACTCTATAGTCTAGCTTACTCACTAATATTTAGCCATTTTCTACTAGTTGCAATTACCCATATTTCTATATTAGCCTATAATCGAATCACATCCCAAAAACTCGTCTCATTATTGTTATTTCGTATTGTTTGTTGTTGTTGTTGTTGTTGTTGTAGTTGATAATTTCAAACCAACCCCTCCCCCCCATTTCACAATCGTGTCTCCCCCAGATTTGGAATGTCTTTATTCGAAAACTTCTATTCCTATTATTGATTTGACCGTATTCGCACTTCTCAATTAAATCTTAAACATGTACTGCTCCATGTGGGATTCGACCCCAACTGACTTAGTTGGGTTATATACTGATTAACGACTGTTGACACTTAGAATTGGATGAAGTGTCTTTAAAATGTCATTAATCAAAATGGTGCCGCTGCCGGGGAGTGGTGTTGTTTAAGATTCTTTTGGTTAAGTTGAATTTTGTTCTTTTTAGTCATAGTTGAATCTACTTATTTTTAGTTTTGGTTTGTGTGTTGCTATTTTAAACAGAGAAACTGAGTGTCAACGAAAGCAATGGTAGCCAAGTGGCCCACCAAGATGACATCGGCAACCTCAACGATGTCAATAAGCCGAATGTTACTGACCCACATCTAATGGGTTGAATTGGTGCCATCCCCTTGCCTCCGGCTTAAGGGAACATTGTGTTCTACATTACAAGCACCATGTTACAGCTCTTGCAATTGGAAGGGTTGTTTGGTGGGTTGGCTCATTAGGACCCCCATGAGGATATAAGAAATTTTATTGATGTTTGAGGGTCGTTCTCCTTCAAGAACATATCCCAAGAGTTAGTCCGGTTAAGGTTGTTCCCATATTCTTTAATGGGAGAAGCATGTAAGTGGTTGGCTGAATTGCCAAGAGACTCCATCACTTTGTGGGAAGAGCTTGTCACCGCATTTTAAGTGCAAATTTTCCCTCCTTCGAAGATGATGACACTTAGAGACAACATCTAGAGTTTCAAGCATCTGGAGGGTGAGCCAATCCATGAGACTTGGCTATGATTCAAGAAGTTGGTGCTGCAATGCCCAACTCATGGTTTGCCCGACAACGTGTTGCTGCAATACTTTTACCAAAGCCTTGATTCGGTGAACAAGGGAGTACCTGACCAACTTTCTTTGGGAGGTTTGATGCAATAACCTTACATTATAGCAGCCCAAAATTAACCGGGTATGGTACACCCGCGAAGATCAGGTCTCCCCTCTCACTTTTAAATTGACAAAGGATCAGCTTCAGAAAGATCAAGAGAGGGACCTAAACATTGCAAAGATCATGACCCAACTCGACATTTTGTCCAAAAATGTAATGGGAACTAGTGACTAGGAATGTCAATGATGTGGGTGTTGGGTGTGTAAATCCTGAAGAGGCCAAGTTTGAAGTGATATATAGTGAGGAGGTGAACTTCCTTGCCAACAAAAGAGGTGGTTATCGTGCAAACTACCTGAGGTAGGGTGGAAACAAAGGTTGAAACACGAATGAAGGTTGGAGAGATTGTGATAGAGAGTGGAAGGATCGTAACCCAACTTGGAAGAAAAGAGATGGGGAGAACGATAGGTATGTTCCTCCCCACGAGCATCAAAATTCCAAAGTTTCTGAGGGTGGTCGTTCTGAGGATATACTCTCTTGTATTTTCAACAAGATTGAAGGGTCCGATAAAATTTTGAAAGAAATAAAGGAAGATGTATCGACCCTTAGCCAGACGGTTACTTCTCACTCTATCTCTATCAAACAGTTGGAGACCCAAAGGTGTCAGATTTCCTCTCACTTAAACTCAAGACAATAAGGGGGTTGCCTAGTGACACTATGGCCAACCCGAAGAATGAAGTTTGAATGAGGACTTTCGTCGTGCCACGACATTAACTAAGGCGCTGCTCGGGAGGCAACCCAAGTTTTTATTTGCTTTCTTTTTCTTTTGAAACAATCGTGTCTTGATTTTTGAGGTTGAAGTGTAGAATGTGTTTGAAATATGCAGGTTGGCGAGCACAACACCCAAAGGGCCACTCGCTTGTCACGACCCAAGCCTAGGGCCTAGACGTGACCGGCGAATGGGGAACCCGAAGGAATCCCAAACAAGCCTCATAGCGTATCATTACACATCCTTGGTCGCGGAAGCAATTAAAATGACCATAAGCAATAAGTATAATCAAAGGGGG
>JAJOOR010019208.1:0-28538 GCA_036250505.1 Solanum acaule | reverse complement strand
AGAATTAAGGACCCACAAAGTTAAACTTAAAAGTGTTCACTAAACCCGTCTAAACTCGTCCTTTTGGACAGTGCTTCACTATTTCGGGCATAACTTTTTACTCCAAGGTCGGAATTGGGCAAACTCGGTGGCGTTGGAAAGAGGACTCAGAGACTTTAATTGAATAGGTAAAGGTCCACCTAGTTCATTTTGAGCTAAAAGATATGACCATTTTAAGTTGACCCTTACAACTCCCTAGTTCAAATGACTAGTTTCCGGACGTCACGGTCATTTCTCATCATTTCATCAAGTTCTCAACTCCAAACTCACATGTGAGGCTCTAGTTTCACTAGTTCGTTTTTAGGGTCGTTAAAATTCTCTTCTCTCTCAAACCCTAGGGGAAAACCCTAAGGAAAAATCAAAGCAGAAGACTCCATTCAAGATTCTTTCAATATTTTTCAAGATTCTTCTTCAAGGTAAGTCTTTCTCCAAGAATTCCATTTTTTTTCAAATAAAATTTCTCCATACAATTATGAATCACTAATGAAAATCATAATTCTTGGCCATAGAGATTTCAAGAAACTAATTCAAGAATCTCAATAAAGGTTTTCTTGATCGTTTACCTTCAAGCTAGGGTTTCAAGGCTTGTAATCAAGTTCTTCTTCAAGATTCTTCAAGAAACTTGTTCTTCCGGGTATGTAAGGCTATCATAGTGTTGGAATAGTTCATCCTCACGCCATACATCTTCTTTCAAATCAGTAAACGAGAAATCTAGGATTCTACCCCTAGATTTGAGTATTCTTGAGATAAGTTGAGTTGAGTTCTTGAGTTCATGGTTCTTTTAAAAATTCTATTCCTAATTATTGAGTTTCTATATTTTTATTGAGATCCTTGAGTTGATTTATTTATGTCTATCATTCAACAATGAAACCTATTTTGAGTTATAAATCTTGATAAATTTTTCAAAGCAACACTTGAGTTTTACACTGAGTTTTGAGGAAGTAAGTATGAGAATGAGAAGAGTCGTATACATGAGTTCCATATTGTTATTTAGACCCTTGAATCGAGTCGTTCATGCCCATAAATTCTGCATGAACTCCATCAGTTGAGTATCTTTGAGAGTAGTAGTATCTTCAAGTTCTAAGTCTTGAGTATTGAGTTCCTAATCATTTTGGGACTATATTCCTAATCATGGGGCTACTACATGTTACCCATGAAGGTCCTTGAGTTGAGTAGTTCATGCCCATAATTCTGCATGAACCCTATGAATCGAGCAGTCTTGAGATGAGAGGTATCATTGAGTCCTTGAATTGAGTAGTTCATACCCATAATTCCGCACGAACGCTCCGAGTTGAGCATTCTTGAGATGAGTAGTATCATTGACTCCTTGAGTTCTGGAGTTGTTGAGTTCCAAGTATTGAGTTCTGTGCATGGTTATTGAAAACCTTAAATTGAGTCGTCCACGTCCATAATTCGGCATGAACCTTATTTTAAGAAGTCTTTTTACAAATTGTTTTAAAACTTGTTTTAAGACTTGAGCATATGAGTTTGAGAAACAATAGAGCTGAGTTTATTTTCTTTAAAATGATATATGGGAACTAAGTATTCTCAATAGTAAATGATTTCACATTTAAGATGAGAGGAAACACCGATTTCCAAAAGAGTTTACTTGAGCAGTTTTAGTACCATCTCTTTGAAGAGAATGATTTTTGAGTAATAATCTCAAACCACAGAAAGAGTTATGTTTTTAAACATATGAGCTAGGTACATTTTGGGAGTATTATTGAGCACGGATATGGGGACGAGTTCAGATAACTAAAGTCCCTATAAACCATGTAGCCAATATGGGTAGAAAGGGTCATACTTTTTAGATGATTCCTTAATGCTTTTTAGCATAGACTAGTGGATCCACTTAGTAGTAGGTTCTATACCACGGCAAAGTATAGGACAGTTCTGGTAGCGTGGTGAGACATTGTATCATCACATAGCTCATAGTGATGGTTGTCGGTTAGAGAATCTCCCACAATGTTATATTGTATTTTTATATAAAAATTGAGTTATTATTGTATTCTTCAATACAATTGAGTTATTATCCAGTGTTTTAAAAGTTTTCCATATATTGCATCTTTTATTGTTGCTTTATCCTTGAGTATCTTGTGTTGAATATCTTGAGTTGAGTACCTTTGAGTTGAGTATCACTTCTTTGAGTTGAGTATCACTTCTTTGAGTTGAGTATCTAATCTTTGAGTTGAGTATCTTATTTTTGAGTTGAGTTTAGTTGATAAGTTGAGAAGAGGTAAGTATGTTTCCTTTTTATCAAGTTCAAACTTATTTTTATGCTTTAGAATTTCCCTTACATGCTCGTACATTCCATGTACTGAGCCATTTAGCCTGCATCGTTTCATGATGCAGATACATGTATTCAGGATCATCAATAGGTGCTTCGTTGAGGTCATGGGTTATTCTAGTTAGCCTTGGTGAGCCTTTTCATATTCCGGAGGACTTCACATTTATCTTACAGTTAGTAGTTTATAGATGTCGTGGGTCTTGTCCCGATATCCTTCAGTAATAGTAGAGGCTTCATAGATAGACAAAGTTCAGTAGGCTTTTGTATGTATCTTCTTTGAGTTGTTTTTACAAACTCTGAGTTTATCTATTAAGTAGTTTTCACATCTTTTTAAAGATTGAGTATTTGAGTAATTGAACTTAATTCAGTTTTCAAGCTTTTGTATGCTTTAGTTAGTCTTCCGCTTGTAGTCAGCCATGATGAGGGTTCGCTTGGGGACCAACAATGGTTCTCGAGTGCCGGCCACATCTAGGGTGTAGGCTCGGGTCGTGACATATATATATATCTAAAACAAAGAATTGGTCAAGTTAAATATTTGACATACACTCAAACCTCTATTTTACCATCATTCGTTATAATAAAGTTTCATTGTAACGACCTAATTTTCTTTAGAACTAATTTTTGATGTTATATTTTTTTTCTCAAAAACATTCTACTTATAACAGTGGTTACATTCACTATAGAAATACACTTCTTTTTTTTGTAAAATTACCTCTCTCTTTGATAGCCTTACTCAAATATTAATTGAATAATATTTTTTAAAAGATATATTACGTATAAAGATAAAATATTGAAATGTTTACGGTAATTGTTATTAGTGTCATGCACATACTAAATTTCAAGTATGAATATTTAAGAGAAAAAATTAGTGAAATAGTGTCCATCATGTGAGGCTATATAACCTCAAGAGGTAAGGCTATTGGTGACCTTTTTTATATTGATATTTTATTTTACTTTATTTGTTAAATTTGTTTACAAAATTGAGTTAAGTGAAAAACAATACTACTAAAGAAATGTCACTTTCTCCCCATATTTAAATTTTGAATGTGTTTTGAAATGCTTCAATGATATCTGGTCATTTTGATCTAAAAAATAAGTAACTCTATGACAATCTATATTAATTATTTAAAAGCACTTATCCTAATTCCTATTTTATTTCAAGTATAATTATTTATTAAATTTTTTTAAATATAACATCTCGCTAATTGAAAGAACTAGAAAGAGTTAGAATTCGAAATAGTCATTTTAGGAAAGAATGAAAAATCTAGAAAATTTGTTAAGTTATGTTAAGTTTGGATTTTTGGTCAACTTCAAACGATCATAACTCCTATCTCAGAATGAGTTAGGTGTGCTTCCAGATACCATATGAAAGATCTTGGAATTATCTTTCCAACACTGTCAATTTTGCGCGATTCCAAGTTCGTATGACTGAGAAATGCCCATTGGAAGTTGGGCTGTTCAAATAAGGAAAGTGTAATCCGGATTTTGAAAGGGTAGTTTGGTCTTTTCCATACCCTATTATTTTAATTTCATTTTTTGTAATTAATAGGGGTTCTAAACTGATAGGATTCAGTTTACTCTTTATCAAAAAGGATTAGGGTTTTGAGAGAAGAGAAAAGAAGAGGAGAAAGGAGGAGAAGGAGCAAGAATCATCAAGTTCTTCAAGAATCGCTTGCGGATTTCGTCAAGGGGTGATCCCTACGATGTATGTGATATCACATAGCATTAGGTTGGTTCACCCACACGCAAATCATGATTCAATTCAGTGAAGTTTATTTGATTTGAAAGTAAATCCTATGAGTTCTTGATGAAATTCGTTTGAATTCTTGTGGGTTTTTGTTATTGAAGTTGCTTGAATTCGATTCATGTTTTTAGGTGTGATTTCGATTTGAAACTTGTATATATTCAGGGTATAATATATTCTAAGTGTTTGTGGGAAAGAACTAAGTTGAAATATGGGGTTTAGAGTTGAAAAACGAACGAGAAAAGTCGGAGTGCACCTGGGTAGGGGCCTGGGGTGCCGCCCCTCTCAGAGCCCCAAGAAGGGGCCTCAGTTGTTTGGGCTCTGGAGCGTCGCGTCATCCAGCACGCCTCAACCCAGTCCTAGAAGTTCAAGGGCTGGCGCCCCACGTCGCTCAGAGCTCCAGGGACGCCAGTTCTTTCCATTCTTCCCTATCTTTTTGTACTAGTTCCTTAGCAACGTACCTATGTTTTCTAGTTGATTCGAACACTCAAAGGTACTTCTAAACAACATGAAATCATCCATAAACATGAGATCATGAACCTTGAATCCATAATTGAATTAAAGGAAAGTTAAGATCAAAGTCAAGAGAAGTAAGAGTCAAGTCAAGAGAAGTTCTTAGAGTTTTCCAAAAGTCTTTTCCAAATGTCTTATCTTTGTTTTAAGACTTGAAGTTCAAGTTGAGTAAAGAGTAAAGAGTAAAGAGTAAAAGTTGAGGCTAATTTCTTCAAAGATTATATGGGGACTATGTATTCCCAAAGAGTTTTAAAATGTTTTCACATTTGAACAAGAAAAGGAAACCTTGATTTCCAAAGAGCCTTTGAGCTAATTTTCAAAAAAGAGTAAAAGCCTTCACAATTAAGCAAGAGAGGAAACTTTGATTTCCAAGATAGCCTTTGAGCTAAGTATTGACCAATTATCTCAAACCATAGAAAGAAGTATACTTTCAAACATAAGAGCTAGTATTATATTTTGGGAGTAGTATTGAGCACTGATATAGGGAAGAGTTCAGACAACTCCCAGCCCCCATAAACTTTGTAGCCATCATGGGTAGAAAAGGATCATACTTTTTAGATGATTCCTTAGTGCTTTTTAGCATATACTAGTGGATCCACTTAGTAGTCAGGTTCTATACCCTTGGCAAGGTATAGGGCGGCTCTGGCAGCGTGAGGCAAAACACTGTATCATCACAATAGCTCTTACGTGATGGTTGTCAGTTAGAGAAACTCCCACAGAAGTATTTGTATTCTTATATACACAGTTTATTTGTATTTTTATATACGATTCAGTGTTTATATCGTATCTTTGCATACACTCATAGTATTGTTGTATTTCTAAATATACAGAGTTGACATTCATGTTTTAAAAGCTTTTCTTTATATCGCATTTACATTACTGCTTTATATTTAAATGAGTTCAGTTGAGTTGAGTTGGGCCAGGTAAGTTATTCAGTTCGTTTCAAGCTTATGTCTTGTTTTAGCATTCCCTTCGCATACTCATACATTCAATGTACTGATGTCATTTGGCCTGCATCTTCTTATGATGTAGACACAGGTAACCAGGATCAACATCCAGTGCATCGTTGATTCTAGTTGAGCTCTAGACTTGTTTGTGTGCCTCCTTGCTTTCGGAGGATCCCTTTTATTGCTTTTAGTAATTTCAGTTTAATTAGGATGTCGTGGGTCTTGTCCCGACATCCATCTCAGTTATTTAGAGGCTTTATAGACAGTCAGATGTTAGTTCTTGAGTTTTGTATTTCTTGTTTTAATGGTTGAGACTTGAGTTGCCACTTTGGCCAAGTTTAATATTTCTTACAGACATTTGCATGAGTTATCCTTTGAGACTATTTCTTGTGTTTAAGACTTCCGTTGAGTAAGTATGCCGGGCCAAGGGTTCACTTGGGACAATAATGGTTCTCAAGTGCCAGCCACGTCCGCGGTGTAGGCTCAGGGCATGACATTAAATTTAGTTATATCAATTCTATTTTACATCATCTACTATATGATATGATACACACATGCAATGTACGTGCCATGAAACTAGTTATTATTATTATTATTATTATTATTTATTTATTATTTCATTATCTATCTATATTACCTTAAAAGCATGAACTCCTAACTTGAATGTTAAATTACTATAATATCCCTAACTTAGGTTGTGACTTTTTCGATGAGTTGTGACTTTTCCGATAAGTTGTGACTTTTTTCAAAGGGTTGTGATTTTTCGATAACTTGTGACTTTTCCAAAGAGTTGTGACTTTTTCAAAGAGATGTGACTTTTTCAATAAGTTGTGAGTTTTTCAATAAGTTGTGACTTTTCCAAAGAGTTGTGACTTTTTCAATAAGTTGTGACTTTTCCAAAGTGTTGTGACTTCTCGGAAAGGTCATGGTTTTTTAGATAAGACACAAAAAACATTGTTTGTTCATACTACCCTTTGTTGACTATAAATAGAGGGACTTCCTCTCAGTTTTCAACTACAATTCTTTCTAATCTTCTACTCTTTTTCTTCGTGCATTTTTAAATTTCATGTGATTTATTATTGTTGAGTGAGTTCAAAGTTTAGCGGAATATGAGGTATCACTATTCTGATGAAGTAAGTCATTCTATCCTAAGAGGGTATATTCCATAGCCTCAAGTACTTGAGGAAAATAATATAATTTTGATGATATAATAATTATTTTTTGATTAATATATACATTAGTATGTAATGTTCCTATTTATGAAGTTAACATGATGTAGTCTAAATTCATTTGTTGTTGTTAAAAATTTCTCTTGTGATGTAGATATATGCTTTTGAATATATTTTTTCAAAATTTAGAGAATTGTGACGATTTGATATTAATGCTCAAGACAAAAGAATGACTTTATTTATCAGTGCTACTTATGTGATATAGACTCTCAGGAAGTTTGTTTCAAAATATTTATTACTATATAAACATTGCCCTTTTGTTTTACTTATTTACTAATTCTTAATTGTCACGACCCGAGCTTACACCATGGACGTGGCCGACACTCAAGAACCATTGCTGGTCCCAAGTGAACCCTCATCCTGACTGACTACAAGCGGATGACTAACTCAAGCATACAAAGCTTAAAACTGAATAAAGATTCATGAAACTGAAATACAAAGCTTTAACTCAAATGAAAATTCTGAATAAAATAATATCTTGAACTCGCAATGAAATAGGAAACTTAAGTCTTTAAAATATTTAACTACATAAATGAACAGACTATTGAAACTTTACTGTCTATCTATGAAGCCTCTAACTGACAAAGATGAAAGTCAGGAAAAGACCCATGACATCCTAATAATTGATATAACTGAAAGTACAAGTGGAACCCTCCAGAAGCAAGGAGGCTCACCATAGCTAACTAGAACTGCATGTGGTATCAACTAAATGCCTGTTGATGATCCTGAGTACCTGTATCTGCATCATGCAATGATAAAGGCCAAATGGCTCAATACGTGAAATGTACGAGCATGTAAGGGGAATTCTATAGCATAAACATAAGCTTGAACTGATGGAAAAGAAACATACTTACCCCCTTCTCAACTCACTCAACTCAGCTCAAAGAAACATAGTTTAACTCAATGAAAGAAGGCTCAACTCAATGAAAGAAGGCTCAACTCAATGATAAGATATTCAACTTAGTGAAATAAGGCTCAACTCAATGATAAGATATTCAACTCAGTGAAATAAGGCTCAACTCAATAATAAGATACTCGACTCTGGGTACTGAACTTTGGATACTCAACTCAATATAAAGCAACATTACACATGCAATATATGGAAAGCTTCTAAAACAGTGGAAAACAACTCAGTGTATTGAAGAATGCAATAACAACTCAATTTATATATATAATAAAATATAATATAACTCTGTGGGAGTTTCTCTAACCGACAACCATCACTATGAGCTATGTGATGATACAACGTCTCGCCCACGCTGTCAGAACTGTCCTATAACTTGCCGGGATATAGAACGCCTCAACTAAGTGGATCCACTAGTCTATGATAAAAAGCATTAAGGAATCATCTAAAAAGTATGACCCTTTCTACCCACGTTGGTTACATGGTTTATGGAGACTTGAGTTATCTGAACTCGTCCCCATATCGGTGCTCAATACTACTCCCAAAATATAACTATCTCATATGTTTAAAAATATAACTCTTTATGTGGTTTGAGATTATTACTCAAAAACTAGCTTAAAATCTCTCTTAGAAATCGGTGTTTTCTCTCTTGTTTAAATGTGAAAATATTTACTCTTTGGGAATACTTAGTTTCCATATAATCTTTGAAGAAACTGAACTCAACTCTTTCTCTCACTCAACTCAATGCTCAAGTCTTTAAAACAAGTTTAAAACAATTGTAAAAGACTTCTCAAGATAAGGTTCATGTCGAATTATGGACGTGAACGACTCAATTCAAGGTTTTCAATAACCATACATAGAATTCAATACTCAAAACTCAAGAACTTCAATGATAATACTCATTTAAAGAATTCTCGACTCAGAGGGTTCATGCGAAATTATGAGCATGAACTACTCAACTCAAGGATTCAAAGATACTTCTCATCTCATGAGTACTCGACTTATAGAGTTCATGCAGAATTATAGGCATGAACTACTCAACTCAAGGACTTCATGGGTAACATGTAATAGTTCCATGATTAGGAATAAAATCTCAAGAAGGGATTAGGAACTCAATACTCAAGAGTTAGAACTTGAAGATACTACTCCTCTCAAGGATACTCAACTTATGGAGTTCATGCAGAATTTATGGGCATGAACGACTCGACTCGAGGGTCTACATAACAACATGGAACTCGTGTAAATGACTCTTCTCATTCTCATACTTACTTCCTCAAAACTTAGCTCAAATCAATAGTTGATCTCAAAGGATTCACAATCGAACGCAAAGACTTTCTTTGACTCTACTCTTAACACTCTCTTGAATGTGAGTATGAATTCAAGAGTCATGGTTCATGATATGAAGGATCTAGGTGATAGTGTAGACTCATGAATACATTGTCCTCACTCTCATGCTCACTTACTTGAGTCTTGAAACAAGTTACTAGAAGTTGTAGAAGACTCCACAAAAGGACTCAAAGAGACTTTCTTAGAATGATCGAAAGAATTCTCAAAACTTAACTCTTAACTCTACGTTAAATTTGAATTATGAATTCAAGGTTATGATTCATGTTATGAATGATTTCTAGGTGTTTAGAAGTAGCTTGGAGTAGTTAGAATCGAAAAGTTGTGAAGGTACCCTTTGAAAGAACTCAGACGGAGTAACCGATTGCAAATTGGACGGGGCAGGCGACCCCGACGCTCTGAGTGGCGCAGGTCGCCATCCCCTAAAATTCAGAACATTATTTGGGGCGCGCGCACTGGTTGGTGCAACACACCAGGCCCCAACCCAGAAAATCCGATGAATATCTTTGCTCGTTTTCTCACCCTAACTCGCCTAGAATAGAATAGTTTCTTCCCCAATCACATGGATTCGATTAATTAACATAAGTACACTCTAATCTACTCAATAAAACACTCAAAACACTCACTTTCATCTCAAGAAACAATCAAAACCTCAACACAACAAGATTTAGGATGAGCTTCAAGAACACTTCTCAAGAACTCATCAAGAACTCTAATCTTTCAACTTCAACAATGAAATTTCGCTGTGTGTGGGTGAACAAACCCAATACTATGGAAGCTTACATACTGATCGAATAACACTATCAAAGAAACTTAATCCAGTTCTAAGAGTCAACGATCGTTAGTCAGTATATAACCCAACCAACTGTGTTGGGATCGTTTCTACAGAGAGCGGTACGTGGTTAAGATTCAGCAGTCAAATATGAATGAGTTCAAATCAATCAGAATAGACATTTATGAATAAAAACATAATGTAAATCAGAGGATGACACGAGTGTCAAATAACAAGGGTGTTTTTTATTGTAATTATCAACTACAACAACAACAAATAATACGAAAATAACAATATTAAGCCGGGTTCTTGGGATGTGATTGGATTATAAGCTAAGTTAGACATGTGGGTGATTGCAACTGTTAGTAAATAGTTGTAAATCAGTGAATAAGCTAGACTTTAGTGGGGATAAACTTTCTCTTGAACAATTTACCCCGGATTAAGTCGGTTTCTGTCGAACACAACCAAGCACGCAAATAGAAGCAGCCTATGCTTTAGTCCATTCACTAGAGCTGAATGTGTGGAAAAAGGTTTAGGATACACTTTCTCGAGCTGAACCCATGGCAACCCAATACCCATAGACCATTAATTCAGTAATCTTGGTTTTAAAACCTCTCTCTCGAGCAAGCCAAAAACATGAAGGTAGAGTTGCATTTGCAACTACAACCCTTTAAATTGAACCACAATTACTGATTGGAATCACTTTTAAACAACATTTAAACTAACAATCAACAATACCCACAAGCTAAATCAACCGATAACCACATAATCACACCCCAAGAATTGGGGTTTTAGCTAGACATCATAAAAAGATACAAATCGTTACCAAATTGTGTTTCCATCAACTGGGTACGATTACTTTCGTCTTTACAAAGGTCCAAATCAAAGAATCTTCAATACCCACTTTCAATTTCTCAAAAATGGAAAGTTTCAATTCTTCAAAGCTAAGGAAAAGTTTGTCTCAATACTCAGAGTTCAAAAATAAGATACTTGATAATGAAAAAAAGCTCTCTCCCAAAATTCTCAACTAACTCTGTTTGAAAATGTATTTATAGTCATCAAAAATATGTTGCGAAGGTCCATTCGGTGCAGTAAGTCAGGCTCACCAATTCGGTCGGCGACTCGCCCTTTGACTCATTTCATTGCCTTTCTACCTTTGGCCTTCAGCATCTTCGCACCCTGTAGCTTTGGGTGATCTGCTACTGCATCGCGGAACCACTCGGCAACTCACCGACTGCTCATTTCTCTCACCAAATTGATTTTCTCCTTCAGGGCTTGACACACTGGAACTTTAGGCGGTAAGGAGGCCATTAGGCGACTCGACGATCATTAGGCCTTCATTTCTTCGTTCTTTCAGCTCACTTTGTTCCTTTTGCAACTTAGTGTCCATGCTTTGCTCCTTCATCCAAAATCCTAAAAATCAAGGACTTTACATCAGTAAATGGCATAAAACAAGCATTTGAGGACACAAAATCTATCCAAATAAAGCCCTAAATGAGTCCAAATCGTGGATTCATCAACACCCCCAACTTAAACTTTTGCTTGTCCTAAAGTAAAACTCAAGTCCAACAGCTCAAAAAGGATGTCTCAAACAATGCTACACAAGACTCAATCATGAATGCACACAAAAAGACTCAATTTACTCATGCAAGGATCAAGTGTGCACTCAAAGATTCAAGTTGTGACTCACCATTGTCAAAGATTCTCAAGTTCACAATACTTGCTTCAATTGCAATTTCAAGCTCAACAAAGGTGCTCAAATGCCCTCACACAAAGAATGATTCTATATTCACACACAACGGTTCAACAGTTTATAGCTCCAGAATCAAATGCAACACTCACACTCACAAAGATGAACACAATGTATGATTTCACCCATAGGTTTGCCCTTATTTTTCAATCAACAATTGTTTCAGCTTACTAAAGGTCAACAAGGTCTTTTCAAGATTTGTAACGGGGCTGAGTGTAAAGGTTTGGTCATTTAGGCTCAGTGACTTATATCCTCATGAAATGTGGTGTGAACAACACTTCCTTACCTTTTCTTTATTATTTTCCTATTCACCCCATTATTCATTTTCAATAAACTTTGGACACCCCATTTATTTTGCAACTTTATTTAAACGTTTTTGTTTGACTCTTTTTCTCTTCTTTTTTTGTATGGAGGGGTTCCATCTGTCTCAAAACCATGGATCAAGAAGGGTCCTTTGCATATCTTGATTTACCTTCTCTTTTCACCACACCCCTAACTTAGGCTTTTGACCTAAGTTGGCTATTCACACAAACCACATCTCATGAGGATTACGGGAGAAGGGATAATGAAAGTCATATTTGCATCAAGTTTCTTCCAAGAAAAAGGGTAAGGCTCAAAGGGTGTTTAAGCAATGATCACACACTCACAAGGTTGGCCACAAAAGAGGTATAATGTCAAATTGTTTCACACTCTTCAAAGTTGCCTACGATCATTTCAAGAGATTGCATCACTTAGTCAACCGGACCAATGGGGAAAATTCTAGGTTTCATCACACAGGGTTCACGGTAAGCTCATCACACACAAGGCATTGACACCAAAGTCAAACAAGACTCCACACTTTCTCTAGTGTGCAATGTTCATCACAAGAGACTCATTTGATAATTGGCTAGTCACAACGAGATGCAAAAAGTTCACATATTGTTTATGCAACTTCATTTGGCCTCAACGTAGCCGCACATTCATTTTTGTTCGATTGTAAGCACCATTCAAGTCATCAGTATTGAACAAGACCGATACTCAAATTTGCAAAAGAACATCCACATTCAAGCACAAACAAGAGGTGGCACAAAATTCCAAAAATCAGTTACAATTAAAGCAAGGAGCCACAAGCTCAATCATCCACAAAAATAGTATCAACACAATTTATAGTCACACAAGGTTGGCCTCACCCCACCACAAATCAAAAGCTATTTGTCCTCAAATGCAAACAATAAAATATCCAAAAGTCAAAATAAAAGTAAGACATAAAGGGAGGTAAAGGAAATCCTAGCTACGCAGTCGCTCCGTCTGTCTGGGCTTCAGTGCCCGATATAGTGCTCTGAACTTGGACATCAGTGCCCGGAGTCACATCAACAGAAGTACCAAGTAGGCTAGGATCAGCTAAAGGTGTATCTGCCAAAAAAGCCTGCACAACTGCATCTACCATGGCCTCCTCAGTCTCCGTAAGGCCCTCATAAGAAGCCTCCTCAGCATCCCAAGCATCTCCTCATCCGTCTCAGCCTCGGCCTCAGGATTAACTGCCGCATCAACTCTAGCATCATCTCCAGTGGTAGCTGGAGGCATAACCAGCTCGACTCACACATCTGGGATCTCCATCTTCCCGAAAATCATGGACATGTCGGTGGACTTCAGCTGATCCATATCTCTCGTCAGTGCAACAATGTTGGCCTTTAGAGTCGTCACCTCCTCGGTGGCTCCTTGGACACACTATTACACCGCTATCCTAGCCGCAAGGGAATCAATAGTAGAACTTAATGGTGTCACAACATCAACAAGGGTTGTCTGAATCATGCCCGGGATGGAGGCCTCGAGTCTGACAGCACGTCCATCAACATAATGGGCGAGCTGCCCCATCCAGAGTAATTCAGCCTAAGTGAGCGGGGGCTAGGAGATAGCAGCAACAGATCTAGGAGGCAATGTAGCAGAAGAAAAACCTGGAGTGTTAGAAGGAACAACACTAGAAGTACCTGAAGGCCTAGGGGCCGGAGTAGGCAAATGTGCCTCTGCAAGTAATGTGTCTATATCCATAATCGGAGAAGAGTCCACCGGGGCTGGCTTCTTCTTCTCCGCCTCATCTTTTAAATACTCCACCTCGATTCTCTGGATATTAGTAGAAGACGTGGGAGTCACTTCCACATCCTTCTTTGCATCCCTAGGCACCCGAGCTTGTCTGCACAACTCGGTGATCAACATCGGAAAAGGGGAGAGAAGTCTGGCGCTGCTTGGCCGTCATGACCATTTCTTTCCTAACAATCATACCTAAATTTATGCATTCTTGTGCAGTGATCGAGCCAAGACAAGCCACCTTTGTGTGGCGAAGGACGAACTCATTTTGGGACGGCATAACAGTACTACTGATAAAACCAAACCAGAACCTCGCAGCTACATTGAGGTCCCTTTTCTCTATTGGAGCCCCTGCCTCCAACCACTTTGGAGTACCATCACATATGATAGGGGCAAGCCAACTTTTCATTCCCTTCAAGGACTTAGTCTTCACCGTGTACTGGTGAGCGTCAGCAATTTTGTTGGTACACTCCAAAACCGTATTTATAGTAGTACTGTACACAACACTTTCTTTCCTCAGACAACTACATAGTCAACTGGTTTGAATGCAGCTTCCTGTTTCTTTCTTTGCGGTATCAAGGCTCTATTAGTAGCGTAGAACTCCCGGACCCAATTTGGAATATAAGGACCTTAGGGTTGAGTGAAAAATTGGAACTCATGTGACTTGAGGTAACTCATTATCTCTTAGTACCTATCAACGACCCCATCAGTGGACAAACACTTCTCCTTAATGATTGTCCTTATCCCCTCAGTCTTCAGTCTATTCATAGACTTGAGAGGAGGACCCTGTACTAGTGGTGCTAGGACCACGACCTGTGTTGGAGCTGGAGGAGGAGTAGTGGTGGCCCGAGGAGTCCTGATCCTAGACAGATCATTCATCCTCTTAGATGGAAGCTCTGCCCTCTGTGCTGCTATCAGTTTATCATCCTTAGGCTCCGAAGCTGCAGCCTGATACTTTTGTTGCTCACCCTCACTCTTAGAAGTGGTGAGGTGAGTGGCGTAGATGCCCTCACTATCGGAGCTAGCCTCCGGTGACGCAGATGCCTTTCCTTTGCCATTTCCTTTCCCACCAGTTGTGGGAAGTTTGGTGGCTTTGGCCCTGGAAGAAGTTGCATCCTCATTGAGTTTTATCCCTTTTACCTTCTTACGGGGTGACATGTCTCTTCCGGCAACCTTTGGTCTAGCCATGTCTGCAAAACATTAGCAAAAGTTAGGAATAATTCAAGTAAAATCATAGAAGAAATAGTTGTAGAGAGACTCACCGATCCGTTTGGCGAGTCGCCAAATCTCTTTGGTGAACTAGATCGGGTTCACCAAAAGGATTGGCTCAAAAATCTCAGAAAATTTTGGCATGTCGGTGATGGAAAGGACCTTTTGGCGATTCACTAACATCATTCGGCGAGCAAGGAGTAGCCCTCCGAAAGTTACAGTGCAATTAAGGATCAAGGGCGCAAACAAAGGGCGATTAAGAAAGATTTTCGGTGAGTTGCCGTGTGCACTTGGCAAACTCAGGCTTCTCACCGAAAGTTACATAACATTTTTCAAGTATAATCATGAAATTAAAGGCGAGATGGGGGAATTCGGCAAACTGCCGAGTGGTTCGGCGAGCTCGACCCAACTCGCCAAACAACCCAACGTGCCTACTTCCAACCCAATTTCTCAGATTCAACCTCGCTGCCCTCTAATATACCATGAATTTATGGTATTTTTAATACATTTCACTTAAGAGTTGTATGTGTATAGAGCCATTTTGTATTGGTATTAATGTGTTTTGATCTTGTTTGCAGGAAATAAATTCAGACATGGAAGTACAGAGACACAATTGAAGAATATTGCAGAAAAAGCCATCTACGGAAGTGACCTATGGACCGTAGGTCCATTCACGGTCCATATGTGGTAGGCATAGATGGACAGGCAGGGCTTGAAGGAAAATTAGAGAATTCTTGACCAAGTGTGGAACCACGGTTACGACTGACGGATCGTAGGTCGACCTACAGGCCATCCTGCAGCTCCGTCAAATGATTCAGAGAAGGGGGTTCCAGTACTTGATTTCAAAATTTGAAGTATGGAGCTATGGAGGTGTATCCACGGACCGTGGATTGAGTCACAACATGTACTAATGATCCGCCAAATGTCACTAAGAGTTAGAGTTCCAAGCTTCTGAAATTTTGCCTAAGCCTCAAACCACAGAATGTACCTACAGACCATAGGTCAGTCCACGGTTCGTAGGTTAGTGTCGTCGACTGCAACCGCGTCCATAAACTTTATTTTCTTATTTCGTTTCCTTTTTAATTAGGACATGTTTTTCTATAAATAGGGCATGTAAACCTCCTTTTTGGGGGTTAGACATTATTATTTGAGTTCTAGTTTTTGGCTTTGGAGATTAACTTGCAATTCTAGCAATTCTTGATTTCCTAAGTTCGTTTTGAAGATTTTAACTTTGTAATTCAAGTTGGGTTTTTGGATTTCTTCTACTCTAATAGTAAGTTCATGAATTCTTCTTATACAACTATGAATTGTATTCTTTCTAGTATGAGTAACTAAATCCACAACTAGGGTTGTGGGAACCATGAGTGATTAACAAAGTATGAATAATAACTAAGTAATTCTTGAATAGTGTTGTTGCATGCATTGATAATTCTTTCACTTAGAAATATTTTTAACGGTTGCAAGCGTTAGAACTCACCTTGTTACTACTTGCCGAACCAAGGAGGTAATTAACGAGAAAGAATTATCAACATAGATTTAGTGTGATATTATCTAATAGTCTAATGTCAATTGGTGCGAGGGTGAAAACTAAGCCATACATTGATGTGATGTCTAATATGAGGTAAAGGTAAGGGTTAGTAAATTATACACACGTAGCCGGACCAAGGTGCAGGGTGAAATTCCCTATTTGCCGGACCAAAGATTTAGGGATACATAACTTACCATTTTGCATGTAATACACTAGGAAAGGATTGCTATTACTAGGAATACCGCGTTATGAGCTTATGGGGAACACGTACACCCTAGTTTCCCTCTCATCTTGATAACAACTAAAGTTTGAATCTTGCTCACTGATTATTCACATAATTTTGAGAATTTGTTTCACCAATCACACCTTTAATTACTTGTTTCGAAAGTACATTGACTAAATGAATATAATCATGGGTTAAAGTTAAGTCTAAACCATATTCCTCGTGGGATCGACCCCAACCTACAAGTTGGATTCTTTACTTGATAACGATTGCTTACACTTTTTTAGGGAGGTGTAATTTGAGCGTATCAAATTTTGGTGCCGCTGGCGGGGAATAAGGCTTTTAGATTAAGTTTAACTACATATTGAACTTTAGTCAATTATTTCATAATTTTACATTTTCTTTTGTTTTTGTTTTGTTCAGGTTTCTGCTCTAGTGTATGCAAAGTACACGAAGTTGAGGTGAACCACTAACCCCATGCGATCCAGAGTTGAGCAAACCTTTGAGAAAGATGAATAATCAAGGGGTCCATGATAATTCGATCATTGATAAAAATGAGGATGCAGTTCTTGGGAAAGATTCACTGCATTCATCAGAAGTGTTCCAAATCACCGAATAGATGATGAGTCATTGAAGAAGTATTTCTACAGAGGGCAGGATGATAACGGAAAGGTTGTGCTAGATACTATCGCTGGTGGATCCAATGGTGAGTGCACTTTTGAGGAGATCGCTGAAAAATTGGAGAAGATTTCCCAAAATAACAAGGCATGGAGCACTATATAGAAGCGGCCAGAGGCTCTATAAAGGCAGCGATACCCATAGTATTTAGAGTTGTACCAAGGAAAAACACATTGCACACTATGGAAGTAAAAATTATGTTTATGATAAGGGAGAATGTAAGGAAAGAAGAGGCACCCAAAGGCTTTTAGAAGAGTATAGTCAGCTGATATGTGGAATGCAAGCTCAAATGGAGATTGATGAGTTCGATATTTGGACTCATTTAGGGCTTTGTTTTGATAGTATTAGTGTCCTCAAATGCCTATTTTATGCTCTAAACTGATGTTAAAGTGTTGTTTTACAGCTATGAAGGCTAAAGAGAAAGGCAAAGACACAACTGGACAAAAAGGAACTAAAGAGCTGAAGAAGTGAAGAAAAAGCAATCCTGGAGATCGCCAAGACCACTCAGCACACCGCCGAGTGGCTCTTCAGCCCGCCCAGAGTTCCAGCATACCGACCCTGGGGAAGAACCAAGTTGGCGACAAAAATAGGTAGTCGACAGATCACCGAACTATTCTGCGACAACAAATTGGATCGCCCAAAGTTACAGGACCTGAGATGTTGAAGGCCATTGCAAAATGGTGATGGAAGAGGACACTCGGCAGATCGCCGATTGGTTTAGCGAGGTACGACTTAATCCGTCAAGTAGACTTTCAGGCTTAATTATGGAATAGTATAAATTGGATTTTAAATGTAATTTTGAGGAGTTCTCTCCCAGATATTACAGTTCTCATTCTAGATTTGGAATATTCTCTTGATTTTTGAGTTCGAATTGTATAATTTTGGAGGAATTGGAATGTGGGTCTTTGAATTTTATTCTTGGAAATCATTGTTAAGGCTTGGAGACTCTTACCCAGATCATGGCTAATGCATTTGGTAACTGTTTCTCTGTTTTTATGATGTGTAGCTAAAACCCAAATTCTTAGGGTGTGATCATGTCTTTATTTGTCTAATTATCATATGGGTATTGTTGTTTGATGATGATATTGTTGTTTTAATATGGGTTTAATCATTAGCTCTATTTTAATCTATGAATTGTAGTTGCAAATGCATTTCTAATTTTGAGTTCTTAACTTGCTTGAGAAAGAGGTTTTGGGACCAAAGCTTTTGATTAATGATTTATGGGTATTGGGTTAATATAGGTTCAGCTCGAGAGAGTGAATCTTAAATCTAATCCTACTCATCTAGCTCTAGAGAGTAGATGTATTATGGTTGTGGGCTGGTTATCTTGTTAAGCTTGTTGATGTTCGAAAGAAATCACTTGAGCCGTAATAGTTATTCGAGAGAAAACTATTGCACTTAAAGTCCAGCCTACCCACAATGTTTTAGCAAATCACCATTAGATATCAATTACCCATATAGCATAATTAGCCTATAATCGATCACATCCCAAGAACTCCTCTCTATATTGTTATTTTCCTCTGTTTTCGTTGTTATTTCAGCTGTTCATTGTAAAAATCCAAACCCTCATTTGACATTCGTTGTCACCCTTTGTGATTTATTTGTATGTTTTTGATAATTTTATTCCTATAACCGTTTAGAACACGTTTGTACTTCTTAATTGAATTTTAGACATGTACTGCTCCATGTGGATTCGACCCCAACTCTTCGTTGTGTTTTACACTGATTAACGATCGTTTACACTTGGAATTGGATAAGGTGTATTTGAATGTCTAATCAAAATGGTGTCGCTGCTAGGGAGTGGTGTTGTTTGAAATCTATCATTGAAGTCAAATTATGTTTTTTTGTGTTATAGTTGAATCGACTTAATTTGAAAAGAGGAAGAGATGAGCGTAAACGGGAGTAATGGTAGCCAAATAGGCCACCAAGACGATATTGGAAATTTGAATGATGTAAATGACCCAATTCAATTGGGTGGTGTTGGTGCAATTAGTCTACCTCCAGCTGAAGGAAAATTGTCTTCTACATCACTAGCACGATGCTTCAGCTCCTACAATTTAAAGGATTATATGGAGAGCTGGCTCATGAGGATCCCCATGAGCATATTTGAAACTTCGTAGACGTTTGTGGTGCGTTCTCATTTAAGAACATATCACAAGAATCAGTTCGTCTCAGGTTGTTCTCATTCTCTTTGATGGGTGAAGCTAGCAAATGGTTATCTGAGTTATCGAGGGACTCCATCACCTCTTGGGATAAACTGACCGCAGCGTTCCAAGTGAGATTTTTTCCTCCATATAAGATGATGACGCTCAGAGATAGCATCCAAGGTTTCAAAGGCTTGGAAGGTGAGCCAATCCATGAGACATGGCTGAGATTTAAGAAATTGGTGCTTCAGTTCCCAACTTATGGACTTCCAAACGACGTGCTACTACATTACTTCTATAGGAGTCTCGATTCGGTGAACAAAGTAGTTGCTGATCAACTTGTTCCTGGTGGTATAATGCAACAACCCTATGAAGTAGCATCCCAACTTCTTGATTGCATGACCAAGATAAATAGAGCATGGTACACTCGTGAGGACCAAGTGTCTCCTCTCACGTTTAGAATGACAAATGAACAGATAAAAAAGGATCAAAAGAGAGACCAAAACATGGCAAAAATGATGACCCAACTAGATATCTTGGCTAAAAATGTCATGGGTAATGGTTTGGGGAGTGTTAACGATGTAGATGTTGATGGAGTTAACCCCGATGAAGCACAATTTGAAGCGTTGTACAATGAGGAAGTGAACTTTCTTGCAAATCAAGGAGGAGGATATCGCGCAAACTACCTAAGGCTGGGTGGAAATCAAGGTTGGAACAAAGATGAGGGCTGCATAGACCATGACAGAGATTGACATGATCATAATGCCACCTGGAAGGAGAGAGAGTGGGATAAGGAAAGGTATGTCCCTCCCCATGAGCGTCCAAAGCCCAAGGAATCAGAAGGTGGCCGTACAGAAGATATGCTCTTACGCATTCTCAACAAAGTTGAAGGGTCAGACAAGGTGTTGAAAGAAATGAAAGAGGATGTCTCAACTCTCAATCACACAGTGACCTCTCACTCAGTCTCTATTAAGAAGCTGGACACACAAATGGGTCAAATCTCAACCCAATTGAATCAAAGACAAAAAAGGGGTTGCCTATTGAAACAACGACAAACCTCAAAAATAAAGTTTAATTTGGTATTCTCATCGTGCCACGACGTTAACTAAGGAGATTCTTGGGAGGTAACCTAAGTATTGGATGTTTTTAAAGTTTGTTAGTGAATAACGGGTGTTGATTGTACAGGTTGAAAAGATAAAAGTGTGGGAAAATGAGAGGTTTAACAAGCCAAAGTTCAGTCGGTGACACACGGAACAGGTCGGCATTCCCCGACTTGGACCGCCATTGGAACTACCAAGCTTGAAGGGGCACTCTGTAAAACTTGGCAGGCTATATGCTCAATCGGTGACTCGCTGAACAAGTCGGCAAGCCCCCCTTTGTCCGCCGTTTGAACCCCCAAAATTGCTGGGAGTCCTGTAAAACTGGGCAAGGAAAATACCACTCGATGCATCACTGAGTGGTTTGGCGAGGACGACTTACTCTGCCGAAGATGCCGTGAACTGAACGGTTTTAAAGGCCAAATGGTTTAAAATTTCAAAATCATTCATCTTATTCTATTTTTAACTCTCGTACTCTCTCACCCAACTTTAGATCTCACCTATTTTCTTGTTTTTACCCGCTCATTTTGTGAAATCGTTGCTCACAAGTGTGGAACTTTGCCGCCTAGCTATACAACTCTTAAATTTGGCATTAAGGTTGGTTTTCCAAACCCCGTACTTTAAGTGTGTGGTTGAAATTGAATGCAATGGGTAAATTATTGATGATTGTTGTTGGGTAGTTGATTATAATCGTGTTTACTTGTTGGATTGCCTCTAATGAATTAAAATGTGTGCCTAATTGCCTTAAACTAATCGATTCATGTGCTCTTGCTTGTAATATCGAGTCTAAATTGTTGGGTTGTGGTGTTTATGCATTTGTTTGGTAGGGTGAAGTCTAAGTAACCCCAAATTGTGCTAAATGATGTCATTTGCCCACTGATGTAGCGTTTGATGTCATTATTAAGGGCAAAAGTCATCAAATCGAAAATTTTGGCAAAATCGGGGGAAGTCTGAGTACCTCGAGGGGATGGGTAGTATGGGTTTAACCTTACTTGAATGGTGTTTGTGTTTAATTTTGAATTCGGAGGATGCGGGTTTGATTTTGAAGTTTAGGGTTGAAAATTGGCACGTTGGGCCATTTAGTGAGCTACGTTGCTCGCCGAGTAGTTCGGCTGTTTGCCAAAGTCCCTTACAGATCGCCCTTAATTTATAAAATTGGTTGAGTTTGTTCTGTAAATTTTGGCAAAAAGTTTGAGCTCGGTGAGTTCACTCGGGAACTCACCGAAATGCCTTCGTGATCGCTATTTTGCACCCCTACACCCTTAAAATGTACTGTACCTTTCGGCGGACCACCTCTAGTCCACCGAATGGTGTCGGTGATGCGTAGAATGGCCCTGAACCTCTCTGACATGTCTTGACTTTTGAAATATTTTGCGCTGGTACTTTCAGCGAGCCCGATCAGGCTCGTCAAAGTAACTCAGTAACTCGCCAAACGGTTCGGCGAGTCATTCTACAACCAATATTTTTGGAAATTTTTCTAACATTTTTCTATGCGGTTTGCAAGAATGGCTAGAACAAATTTGAATAATGGTGGCATGCCTCCTCGAAAGCGGGCATGTGGAGTCATAATAAATGAGGAAACAACTGCTTCAAAAGTCAAGGGCAATAAGTTACCTCTAAAGGGAGGCAATGGAAAGGGCAAAACGCCCACGATTGAGACACCGGAGTACAACTCTGGCAGTGAGGGAGAGTCCCACGATTCTCAGGCTTCATTCTCTGAGCCTGAGGATGAACAGTTACTACAGGCTTGGTAAGTGGAGTTACGCTCTAAAGCTCGCCATGATCCATCTAAAATTTCAGAGCCGACCCCTCAAACTTCAACTTTAGTGTCTTCTTTGGCATATACGGTGGTTTCGGCCCCACCAGTACAAGGTTCTCCTCCCTGGTCACTCAATCAGTTAAAGATCGAGGGATTGAGCACCATCTTGGAGGAGAATAGACTGTCCACATATGGGGTAGTGGATAGACATCCAGATATGTCGGACACCCTCAGGTTCAACAGGTTTGAGGTCTTCACCAGGCCCCATAGCCCATACATTCCTACATGGGTCCGGGAGTTCTATGTTGCCTACAGTGACCTGGTGCCTCAAGGGAAGAAGAAGGCTAGTGCCTTCAAGCCGGTAGACTTCGTGATGGTCAGAGGGAAGAAAGTCAAAGGCAGCAATGACGATATAAATGTTGTGTTTGAGACGGCTACAAGTTTTGTGCATGATTACCAGGATATGGTCCAGTCAAAGACTCTAGATGACCTGAAGGGTTGGCTGGCACCCCTGATTTCTGACACCACCTTAAGGTGGATTGAGACCGGAGGGCCTATAGAGAAGAAGGATCTCAATGTGGCGGCGACATATTGGTTTGGATTTATTAGCAGCTCAATCATGCCATCTCAGAACGAGTCTATCCTCTGCTACCCAAAGGTGGCCTGCCTTGAGAGTATCATTGCTAGGAAGCAGCTTAATTTAGGCCTGATCATTGAGCAAGAGATGGGCATGATAGACAAACAAAGATAGACATCACTACCATTTCCGATGTTGATCACCGAGCTATGTTGTTGGGCTAGTGTTCCTCAGGATGCAAGGAGGAATGTTGATATTATGCTCACATCTTCTACAGACATTCGGCGTATTGAGGCTGAGTACACATGGGACGAGGCAGATAGAAGGAGAGCAACTCCAATGGACACGACCTTGGAGGTTGATGCCGATGTGATACCTACAGAGGCAGCCATGTCTACTCCGGTCACTGGGCCTTCAGGTACCTCTAGTTCTGCTCCCTCCGATATCCCTGGTACTTTTGTTACTCCCCTGCCCCCTATGTCTGCTGCTGGTACTTCTGCTTCCCGACCTCTGATAACTCAGGCCATGCTTCTAAAGATAGGGCACCTGGCCCATTCTGTTGATGTGCGTGCTTCCTGGCTAGAGGTCGAGGTTCCCTGAATGATTAAGAGAGTTATTACTACTGTATTGATGCCTCTCCAGGCTTCTATTGATACCCTTACATCGAGAGATGTGGCATGTGAGAGAGGACATATTGCTTCTGAGGATGTGACGACCTTGAAGGACGATATTATTGGACTGAGAAAGGATGTGGACCAGCTAAAGTCCACAGACTTTAGTTCACTATTTTGGACTGTGGAGATCCTGGATAATCTGAGCACGGATATTCCAGCCTGTTCTGAGGTGCCTCCAACTACTATTGGAGATGAGTTTAGGGTTGATGTTGTTGCTGATGATTTCGAGGCTGATACTGATGAGGAGTGGCTTGATGGGCGTGAGAAGTTTGTTTTCGAGGGCCTAACTGACTTAAAGGAGGCCATAGTAGATTCAGCTGTTCAGGCCTCTTTGAGGGATGCATCCATGGTGGGCTCCAGTGGATCCAAGGTTGATGAGACACCAGGCATTACGACAGACAGAGCGACTGAGATGAATACTTCACCCCAGGACTAGCCTGACAGGATGATTATTGTTACCTCCCTCTATGTTGTTTTATTGACTATTTTGTTGTATTAGTTGCATTTGAGGACAACTTCTTATTTTGTTGGGTGGGGTGAGGTATTTTCATACCTACCTCTTGTCTTGTGACTATTTTGTGAATATTGGTTTTGTGTTGATGATATTTTTGTGAATATTAGGCTTTTGTGGTTTTGATATACATTTTGATTGTTGAATTGTGTTGTGGATGTTTTTAGCTTATGGCCCATTGTTTTAATTGAAAATGGTTTTGAACCAAATTTTAAAAAATTTCCACCTCTTTTATGTGTGAATGTGGTGGTTCTTGTGCAAATTTGAGTGCCGATTTTGATCAATACCAATGACTTGAATGGTGCTCTTAATCGAACAAAATGAATGTGCGGCTACAATGAGGCAAACAAAGTTACATAGGCAATATGTGAACTTTTAGCATCTCGTTGTGACTAGCCGGTTGTCTAATGAGTCTTTTGTGATGAACATTGCACGCTAGCTAGAAAGTGTATAGTCTTGTTTGATAATTGTATCAATGCCTTGTGTGGTGAGAATACCTTGAACATTATGCATGATGACACCTAGAATTTGTCCAGTTGGTCCGTTTGACTGAGTGATGCAAGCAATAGATGTGAGCTTAGGCAAAAAGTTGAAGAGTGAGCCTATTTGACTACATACCTCTTTTTGGCCAACCTTGTGAGAAGTCTGAACCTTGCTTGGCCCCTTTTGAGCCTTACCTCTTTTTCTTGGAAGAAACCTGAGCAATTGTGACCTTTCTTTATCCATCCACCCATAACTTTCGTGGAGTATGGTTTGTTTGAATAGCCAACTTAGGCCAAAGTTAAAGGACCTAAGATGTTGAAGGCCATTGCAAAATGGCGATGGAAGAGAACACTCAGCAGATCGCCGATCGGTTCAGCGATGTGCGACTTAATTCGCCAAGTGGACTTTCAAGCTTAATTTTGGGAAACTATAAATTGAATTTTAAATGTAATTTTGAGGAGTTATCTCCCAGATATTACAGTTCTCATTCTAGATTTAGAGTTTTCTCTTTATTTTTGAGTTCGAATTGTATAATTTTGGAGGAATTGGAAAGTGGGTCTTTGAATTTTATTCTTGAAAATCATTGTCTAGGCTTGGAGACTCTTACCCAGATCATGGCTAATGCATTTGGCAACCGTTTCTCTGTTTTTATGATGTGTAGCTAAAACCCCAATTCTTGGGATGTGATCATGTGTTTATTTGTCTCATTATCGTATGGGTATTGTTGTTTGATGATGAAATTGTTGTTTTAATATGGGTTTAGTCATTAGATGTGTTTTAAGCTATGAATTGTAGTTGCAAATGCAATTCTAATTTTGAGTTCTTAGCTTGCTCGAGAAAGAGGTTTTGGGACCAAAGTTTTTGACTAATGATTTGTGGGTATTGGGTTAATATGGATTCAGCTCGAGAGAGTGAATCTTAAATCCAATCCTACCCATCTAGCTCGAGAGAGTGGATGTATTAAGGTTGTGGGCTAGTTATCTTGTTAAGCTTGTTGATGTTTGAAAGAAATCATTTGAGCCGTAATAGTTGTTCGAGAGAAAACTATTGCACTTAAAGTCCAGCCTACCCACAATGTTTCAGCAAATCATCGTTAGATTTCAATTACCCATATAGCATAATTGGCCTATAATCAATCACATCCCAAGAACTCCTTTCTATATTGTTATTTTCCCCTGTTTTCATTGTTATTTCAGTTGTTCATTGCAAAAATCCAAACCCCCATCTGACATTCGTTGTCACCCTTTGTGATTTATTTGTATGTTTTCGATAATTTTTGTTCCTATAATCGTTTAGAACATGTTTGTACTTCTTAATTGAATGTTAGACACATACCGCTCCCTGTGGATTCTACCCCAACTCTTCGTTGGGCTTTATTCTGATTAATGATCATTTACACCTATAATTGGATGAGGTGTGTTTGAAACGTGTAATCAGAGATTTGTTGTTGCTCAAGTGGAATGGGAGACGATTTATTAGATATACGGTTGTATTAAAAGTGAATTTCCAGTAACTGGAAGGAGAAGAACTATGAGCTAATAGGCTTAAGCCCGTTTCAACTACATGACTATGTTTACATTCAACTTTGCCTTGTTGTTCATGTGTGTGAGAACAAGAAACTCGGTGAGATATACCGAATTGAGAGAGTATGGAAGATGGAGCACGAAATTCACCACCCCAATCTGATTGGATTGACTTAATCTTAGTGTTAAGGTGATTTTCAACAAGCAACTTGAATTGGAGGAAAATGGAATCAACTTCTGATTTCAATTTCATTGGAAATCCCTAGATAAACTTTGAAAAATCATCAACAAAGACAAGAAAATATTTTTGAACTTCAGAAGATAAATGAGGGGCAGGACCCTAAACATCGACAAATATGAGTTGTAAAATAGATGAACTTTTATCAATTGAAATTGGAAGATGTAACTTTTGTGACTTGCTGAGTTGACAAGCACTACAAATATGATTAAAATTGAAACTAGAACAAGATAGACTATGTTTCTCTAAGTCTTGATGGAGCACTCATTTATGGGGTGTAATACCCCGTAGTTTAGTACACCATCTAGGGTTAAATTGAGGGCTAGATTCAAGGCCAAGAGGGCATGAGCCAAGGCAAAGGGCAAGAGCCAAGGCCGCCCCAAGCTTTCCATGGTACTGCCTTGGACCACGAGAGCCTTCACGACTTGTGGTGGTGAGGCAGTGTACCATCCAAGGCTGCCCAAATATGACTCATCTTCATGGCCAGTGCTGAGGACCACAGCTCGTGGGAAGGCTCGTGAAGAAGGCTTATCTTGTGGAGGCCAAAGACCTCAAGCCTTAGCCACTGCCCATGGACCACGGGCAGGACCACGGTTCGTGGTCTTGACCATGGCTCGTGAGCCCTGTCGTGGTGCGTGGCACCATGGCTGCATAGTGAGGGGTCTTTTAGTAAATTTCTTTGTAGTTACACTACAACATTTTAGGCCTACGGCCACACTAATTCTGGACAACGCTTTTAAAGTGTTTCCTAAGATACTTTTGGGGACACTTTTAAAGCGTAGCCCAAGTTTTTAACTTTTAGCTATGATAATATTGACAACACTTGTAAAGTGTACTCTTTAATGGTATAAGCTACAGTTTATAAGCGTTGTTACAATATGATATAATTGGCAACAACTATTTACATATATGGCCACACTTTTAAAGTGTTCTATTTTTATAATTGTAAAAACAACACTTTACAAATGTGGCCTTAATATTTTCACTAAAATATTATATTCCCTCCAACATTTTTAACATCAAAACTTGTTCTCCCTCCAATTTTTATTGGGAAAAAATAATAATTAATAAAACATTAAAACTTGTTTTCTCCCAAATTAGAAAAAAATTCGTCACTTTCCTCATTGAACAACATGCTTTTCTCTCACTGAAGAACAATAGCTTTTCTGAAGAACAATACAATTTCCCCAATAGATTTCCGTCAAAATTGATCACAAATCCCTTGTTGAAGATTGAAGAGCTGAAGAAAATGATTTTCGTCATAGATTCTTTGTTAAAGAGTTATTCCGTCGGATTTCACAGATGAACAAAATGCTTCACACATGAAGATGCCTTACGTCTTAAAGCTTTAAGGTTGTTGGAATAGGGTTTATCATGTAAGAAATTCTATCTCTAAAAGTCTAAATTCTAGCTTTAGGGTTTTCATATTCTTGTGCATCTTTGATAGTCTAAATTTTAACTTAGGGTTTTGATATTCTTGTGTTGTTGATACGAATTTTGTTGATTTTTGGGAGTCTAGGAGCTGAAGCTAAGTCGTCTTTCTTTGAAGAACTGAACTGAAGCTAAGTCATCTTCCTGAAGAGCTGAAGCTGACGATACCTACGATTCTCTTCTCCCTAATACCGATTTCGTCAAGCGTAAGTAGCTGCTCTACTAATCATCTAGTACTAAAAATAGTCTTCTTGTCAATTGATTGAATTTTTGTTTTGTGTTTAGAAGAGGAGACTAAGAAGAAATTGATTACTTTAGGGTTGTTGGAATGGAACAAATCACGGTTACAACTGAAATTCCAAAGTACAGGAAGAAAGTGCTGAAAATCGTGAACCCCTTGTGTTTCTTCTTACATCTACATAATTTGTATTTTCTTGATAAGCTGACCAAATGTTCGTTTTTGCTGTAAATCTGATATTATGTCTTGAGTTCTCTATGACTAAATATGTTATGTTGCGTTTGTATGTCATGGGATTTAATTGCATTCTTAGCTAACTCAATCGTTATGAATTGTCAACACTTTTATGATACTTTGAGATTTCCTTTAGTGAACTTTATGTCCCAAAAGTTTGTGGAATTGTGATTTTGGATCTTTCCTTGACAAATTCTTATGTTGATATTTGTAATACCCATGGCCTAAGCAGTTAGTTTCTGAACACCAGAATAGTATTTCCTCATCATGATCATTGCTTGGTAGAGTGTTGTCACGACCCAAGCCTAGGGCCTAGACGTGACCGGCGAATGGGGAACCCGAAGGAACCCCAAACAAGCCTCATAGCGTATCATTACACATCCTTGGTCGCGGAAGCA
>JAJOOR010019207.1:0-24120 GCA_036250505.1 Solanum acaule | reverse complement strand
GTAAAATGTGGGGTAACCAAATTATCAACTTCATCAAAGCTATGGTTCTAACTCTTATATTTATTTGAAATTTGTCAACTTATTACTTGTAGAACTATATTAACAATTCATATAATGATTGCCCAAGTAAAATAATATTTTTCAACGTTGAATTAATAAAATCTTATTTAAAACTAATAATTGAAAAAGAAATCGAATAAATCATTTATATATATAAAAAATATTAAGTAATACTTTGCATTTAAAAATGTAAGAAAAATAAATTTTAAATAAATGCATGTGAAGTTTATTTAGATTTTAGGCCTCTAATTAAAATTTCGCTTTAGGCCTCCGATTACATTGAGCCGCCCATGATTGTACTATTGACTAAATTTCCAATTTTCTTCGCCATCATATAAACAATCCCATTTGACATAACAACGCTACCATATAAGAAAACATAATTTGAAGTAAACGTGCCAACAGATTTCCATGAGTTACCTTTCGTTGAAAATATATCAATATCCATGTCATAGCGGTCACCATTAAAAACTTCAGGTCGTAGTCTAAATATTTTGTAGCTGTCAATTCTCGGAAAGTAGCAAAAATTATAAAGACCACCACTCTTACTCCGAATTGGACAAGGGATTCTTCTTGATTCTTTAGTGGCTGGGTTCCACAACACGATTATGTCGTTAGGATATGTTATAAGAAGTATCCCATTACATGAGAAATATTGTATGTTATTACCGAATAATATTCGGTATTGATCAATTGGAACCAGAGGCTCGACAAGAGATATTATACTAGTAGAATCAAGTTGGGGGATGTCCATGGTGTAGTGGTAGTAATTGAATTGGTTCTTCATATTGTGTCTTCTACAAGACATGAAGTACTTTTGACATTTTCTGTGAGTTTCATAGTGTTGCTTGATGAATTTGTTGTCTTTAATTAGCGAATACCATGATCTGCAAACACCTTTAAACCTTATAAGTGATTTCACAGGAAGTTGTGTGAGTATATCAATTATGATATCATGAGGAACGTTTTGGGTGTAATCATGGTTGCTAGGGTTAGGGTTTGTATCCATCGGCTTATTTTGTTGTCCAGTAAGCGGTAGAAAATTTATTTATAATAGTGCAAAGCCAACTTTAAATAAAAATTTACGTACAATGTTGTTTTTACTATACAAATTATATTTATACATAAAATATAATTTTGGTTTCCTACTTCATATATGAATGTATTAAGAATATAAATTATTTTGTTTATTATATGTTTATATGTCCTATCTAGATATTACTATGTCCAAATATTGTTTGACTACACAAATCCTATTTAGACATAAATTAGACATTTACAATTATTTAATAGCAAGAATTGGAGGAATTGTAGCCGCGAATTGCAGACGGAATTCTAAGACCATGCTATATTAGCAAGGGTAGGGGGAAATTACGGACACGGGTCAAAACATATATGTATTGTTATTTATGTACATCCACGATCCACCTTTCTTTCAATATAATACCTTCGTCAAAGAGAAGTAGTAATCGAGAATACAATGACTCTACCCTTCCGAAAAAGTCCTCATCTTCTGGAGGCCAAGCCTTTCATGAAGAAACCATCAACCATCTTGGGTCTTTCTAAGTCTTAAGTTGAGTTGTCAGATTGTGACAACAAGCATATGATGAAAGTAGGTCAAGAAGACAAAGTTAGTTGGAGTATTCACCTTTTTATTCCTTGCAGGACTCAGAAAATTTGGACAAAAGCTTTGTATATTTTGCTTCATTGTAGGGAAACATAAGTTTCTTTATTCTTTTAATTTTCTCCTTTGTGATGGTTGTCTTGTCTTACTTAACTGTGTATTATATCTTTAAATGGGGTTATTAGTTATTTAACGTTTATTTCATGTTGGATTTCAAAGAGGCTTCGACGGATAGAGTCAAACACAACCTACATCTGAGGCTGGATCCACAACCCAACTAACATCTGATGATGATATTACTTCAATATGGATAAATGTGGCAGGAGGTGTGATGAAAGGTAGAGTTTACGGGCTTGGAGCACAACCTTCCTCATGTCATCCATCACCATTGTTGTCTGGTGCTTCTACTTCTCAAACTTCGAAAGAAATGGAAGCAATGCGAAGAGAGATTTCAAAGTTGACGGAACGACTTCAAACATCTGAAGCTAACTATGCTAAAGTGTAGGAAGTACATGGAGAAACATATGGTTGAATCTGATGATAGTGAAGAAGAGACTAACTCTGATGAAGAGTAGATTATGTTCTGATTGTTTAGAAATTTTTTATGAGATTTAGACTTGTTCTAAACCATTTGCTTCCGTTTTGAATAACAACTGAATACTTAATAGACTTAATTTTGATGATGCTTGAACTTTTAGACTCCATTGTGAATGAAGTGGAACTTGAATGTTTAGGAATGTATTTGATGTTTGGTTTTATTTTTATGTTGAATTATTATGTATGGATGGTAGTATAATTTAGCAGGTGGTGTACCAAAATAAACAACAATTTTTGTATTAAGAATATAGCTTTTTGTAGATTTTTTTAGAAATCTAAAAATGCTGACTACAGTAGTCGGAAGATCACCTAAATAGTTAATAAATTAATTATTTATACCGACTATAGTAGTCGGAAAATCAATTAAATGATTAATAAATGCTGACCACAGTGATCGAAATATATATAATTAAATTTAACGACATTATTAAATTATTAAATTATTATTTAACAAGTATTCCGACTACAGTAGTCGGTAGTATTTAAATTAATATAGTATTATTTTACTAGTGTTCCGACTACAGTGGTCGGCAGTTTAGGTACTTTAATGGTCAGGTCTTAATTTATATATTGTGACTATGGTAGTCGGTAAATTCCGACTGCTGTAGTCGGCAAGTATTTTCCGACGCTCAGTTTGCCGACTGTTCAAAAGTAGTCGGAAAGTCATTGGGAAACTCTATTTTCCGACGCTCAGTTTACCAACTACTCAAAAGTAGTCGGAAAGTCATCGGAAAACTCCATTTTCCGACTACATTCCGACCAATTTTGCAGTCGGCAAACAACAAAATTCTAGTAGCATCTTGTTAACTGACTCAACTGAAAGACTTATCCGAAGTGAGGACAAGTTGAAAGAGCTTTGGTAGTTACACTTTCTATCTCGCGTAAGAAAGAGAGTTTAGAGAGCGAGCAGAACGGCCCACAACTACAACATCACAAGACCACGCCGAGAAGGTAACAGAGCTACAAATAACACACAGAGATAGAGGGGGAGCAGAGTTAGAACTAATGAGGGAAACACGTATGGAGGTAATGGTACTAAAGGAAGTAAAAGTTATGCAACTTAAATTGAAGTTCGTCAAAATATGCATCCTTATAGGACTAGACGTGAATAACCTATGCCACTACTGCAATGCACCAGAGACAACAAACCACATCTTCATTGAATACAAACTGGCTCGAACAAATCAAGAGTCTTAACATTACAGTTTAAAATCAACTAAAATGGTGAGATGCTATCCTATTCTTCCAGTGGGGTATTTGTCTAACTATGCCACTAACTACTGTATTAACATGCCTTCCGACTGAACACTACTAGCGGATGTTCTGTTTCGTCACTACTATGTACTGATGCATATTAGATTCAATTAATATAATTCTCTATTTCTCAAGAAAAAAACAAAAAAAAATATGAAAATGGATATATTTTCTTCAAGTGAACAACTTTAGTTCTAAAGATGAAAATGGATTGTATATATGTGAACAGACTTTACAAACGATGACGATGAACAAGAGACAAATGAGTAATATAAAAACATGATGAACAAATGACTTTGATGAAAAAAATAATAAATAGATGCTAGTTGAGATTAGACAGAGTCTATTAAAAATAAACAAGGAAATGAGGGCACATCTTATGGAAGAAACTAAAATAGACGGTATGAAGGGAAATTTTAGTAGCTCAATTGATTGACTATCTTGAATTTTTTCATTATTGGTGAGAGTTCAATTCTCCATATTAAAATCCCTCTGTCATTTCCTTTTTCTAATTTTTTAAAAAATGATATTAAAATAAATCATACAAACATGAAAAAGTATCAATAAACATTGAGAGAGAGGAAATAATTGGTGTTACCCCATTTTACTAGTAGTTAGATAGTTTCATATACAAGTTTCCCGATATATTCATCTTTTTTCCTTTCTTTTATCAATTTATGATGAGAAGTCCTCTAAGATCTTCGTGTTTTTTTTTATCTAAACTTTATAGTGAATGGATAAAGGAGAAAAAATGTGAAAAAAGGAGTTCAAAAATGGAAAGAATATAATATACCGATTCACACACAAAATAATGAGAGCTTGAAGAAGGTTGTTAGGGTTTGTAGGATGAATGAGAGAGAAAAGGCAGAGTTGGGGGCTACCAAATGAATTAGATATGGATTAGGGATTAGAAAATAGTTGTGAGGGTTAAATAAATAGTGAAAGGGAGATGTGTAATTGAATGAAGAATGTAGATTAAAGGGATCAAACGGTTTAGGTTTTGGGTTGATTAAAAGTAGAATGAGTTTATAAATGCAATCTTCCCCAACCTGAGAACCTGACTTCGGAATTGATCCTGATAAGGGTACCAACTCCAAATGCTAGACTCGACTAGGGATCTTGACTCCCCCATCCTAACCTTAAGCTTGAGACTCGATACCTAGACTCCATTCTTGATTCTGAAATCTTGACCATTGACCCTAAGATGGGATTTGAGTACTTGAATCCTTTATTGAGATCTGACCTCGACCCTAACCCGATATCATTGTCAAGGTCAGATCCTGGTTCGAATTTGGTTCTTTAATCTCAGTTCAGGATTAGGGTCGAAATTAGGTCTCGAGTGAAGGTCGGGTTTCAGGTTAGGGCATTATCAGTTTGAGGATCTAGTTGTGGGCAAGGTTGAGGTTAGGGCCAAGGATTAATGGGTCTGGGTTAAAGTGTGGGGTACGGGTCCAATGTTAAAGGCAGAGTTGGGGGCGACCAAAGGAATTAGAAATGGATTAGGGTTTGAAAAATAGTTTTAAGGGTTAAATAAATAGTGAAAGGAAGATGTGTGTGTCGTCTAGTTAAATTGAATGAACAACGGAGATTAAAAAGATCAAATAGGTTGGGTTCTAGGTAGTTTTGTTTGGCCAATGTCATTTGATCCTTTTAATCTCCGGTTTTCACTCAATTTAACTGGACAACCGACACTTCTCCCCTTCACTATTTATTTAATCTCATAACTATTTTCTAAACCCTAATCAATTTTTATTTCCTTCAATCTCCCACAACTCTCCTTTTTGTCTCTCTTTCATCCTACAAACCTTAACAACCTTCTTCAAGCTCTATTATTTCATATGTGAATCAGTATATTCTTTTCATTTCCGAACCACTTTTTCACTTTCAGTTTTGTCCTTTCTCCATTTACTATATAGTTTGGATAAAAATATGAAGATCTGAGGGGATTATTGTCATAAAGTGTTCCAATAAATAAAGGTGATGAGGATATCACAAAATATGGATGAAACTATTTAATTACTAGTAAAATGGGGTTTTATACACCGTCTATTTCCTCTTTTAATATTGAGTGATTCGTTTCCATGTTTGTATGATTTATTTTTATACTATTTATTAATATTATTGAAAAGGGAATGATGGAGGGATGACAAAGTAGGGAATTGAACTCTTACCAATAGACCAAAAATATGGGTAATCAACAAACTTTGCTACTAAAATTTCCCTTAATACCGTATATTTTAGTCTCTTCCATATTATGTGCAATTATTTCCTTGTTTATATCTCTATGTTTAATCTCAATTCTAAAAATCATAATTTAAATAAACTTCTGCAATCTCTGTTGTTCCATCCCAACCCTCACCACCCCAAAATACTTGTAACCCTAATTTAGTTTTCCATTTTTTATTGTCTTGATTTCGATTCTATCCTTGATATGTGATATACAATCTATCTAGTTTTAAAAAATTGGTGAAATTTTCTTTTAGTTAATTGAATCCTATTTCTGGTTAAGTGTGGAAGGAATTTATAAATGCAATATTCCCCAACCTGAGACCTGACTTTAGAATTGATCCGACAAGGGTACCAACTCTGAACCCTAAGATCGAGTAAGGATTCTGGTTTCCTGATCCTAACCCTGAGCCTGAGACTAGATACCCCATACTCTACTTAGGCTTCCCAATACTTAATAGAGGGAAAACAAAAGAAGGTTATGTATACATTGGATTTAATCTATGTGATTACTTCATCTGTTGTAAGGAAGGGACAATTTCTTCTTTGTAGTACAAGGAATTGGTGAGGCTCTAATTTTTGACATACAATATGGATTTGACCTTGACACTGACATAGGATCCAATTGGGATCTAGGTTGAATCTCAAGTTCAGGGATTGGTAATTGGATCCCATGTTGGGGTTAGGGGTCGAGAGCTAGGAGTCAAGAGTCTAGTCTGGGATCTCGAGTCTCGGGCTCATGATAAAGATCTAGGAGTCAGGATCCTTAGTTGGAATTTGGGTACACGGTTAAGTGTTTGGTCCCTGGTCAGGATCATATCTAAAAAAAAGTTGGATCTCAGGTTGGGAAGCTTGCATTTGTAATAACATTCCACACTTAGGAAAATTAAAAAAACATTTCACCAAGTTTCTTAAACTAGACGAATTCTATGTCACATATCAAGAAAATAATTGAAATTAGAACAACCAAAGATGGAAATCTAAAGTAGGGTAAGAAGGTATTTTAAAAGGGTGGGGATGGGAAGATAGAAATTGCAAATATTTTAAATTATCATTTTTTTATTTGAGATTAAACATAGAGCTTGTGAAAAATAAACAAGGAAATGAGGTCACATAATAAGGAAGAGACTAAAATAGACGGTATTAATGAGAATTTTAGTAGCTCAGTTGATTCACTATCTAAATATTTTGTCATGTTGGTGAGAGTTCGATTATCCACGTTGTAATCCCCTCATCGTTTCCCTTATCAATAATAATTTAAAAAATGATATTAAAATAAATCATATAAACATGAAAACATATCAATCAACACTCTGAGAGGAAATAAGTAGTGTAACCCAATTTTACTAGTATTTAGATAGTTTCATACAAGTTTCCCGATATCTTCATCTATTTCCTTTTTTATACCAATTTATGATGAAAAGACCTCTCAGATCTTCGTGTTCTTTAATCTAAACTTTACGGTAAATGGATATAGGATTAAAAAAAAGAAGTGAAAATGGGTTTCAAAATGGAAAGAACATACTGAATCACAGACAAAATAATTAGAGCTTGAAGAAGATTTTTAGGGTTTGTAGGATGAATGGGAGAAAAGGAGACCAAAGGAAATAGAAATGGATTAGAGTTAAGAAAAGAGTTGTGAGGTTAAATTTATATTGAAAGGGAGTTGTGTTGGTCGTCTAGTTAAATTGAATGAACAACGGAGATTAAAAAGATCAAATGGATTGCGTTCTAGGTTGTTTTTTTGGCCGCAACCCATTTGATCCTTTTAAACTCCGTTGTTATTCAATTTAACTGGACGACCCAGTCTTCTCCCCATCACTATTTATCTAACCCTCACAACTATTTTCTAACCCCTAATCCATTTTGTATTTCCTTCAATCACCCCAACTCTCTTCTATGTCTCTCTTCCATCCTACTAACCTTAACAACCTTCCTCAAGTTTTATTATTTCGTGTGTGAATCAGTATGTTCTTTTCATTTTTGAACCACTTGTTGACTCTTTTTTCCCCTTATCCATTTACTGTAAAGTTTGAATAAAAATATGAAGATCTGAGATGACGTTTTATCATAAATTGATTCAATAAGGAATGAGATGAGGATATTGCAAAATATGGATGAAACTATTTAAATACTAGGAAAATGGGGTAACACCGACCATTTCCTCATTGAATATTGATAGATTGTTTCCATGTTTGTATGATATATTTTAATGCAATTTATTATTATTATTTTTATTATTAGTGAAAAGGGAAATGATGGAGGAGATGACAAAGTGGGAAATCGAACTCTTACCAATACGACAAAATTTTTGGTAGTCAACCAACTAAGCTGCTAAAATTCCCCTTAATACCGTATATTTTAGTCTCTTCAATATTATGTGCTCTCATTTCCTTGTTTATTTTTAATAATCTCTATGTTTAATCTTAATTCTTAAAATCATAATTTAAAATTTATGCAGTCTCTGTTTTTCCATCCCAGCCCTCACCACCCTAAAACACTTGTAACCCTAATTTAGTTTTCCATTTTTATTTGTCTTGATTTCAATTATTTTCTTGATATGTGATGTAGAATCCATATAGTTTAAGAAATTTGGTGGAATTTTCTTTTAGTTCATTCAACCCTGATTCTGGTTAAGTGTGGAATGAGTTTATAAAAACAACCTTCCCCAACTTGAGACCTGACTTCAAAATTGATCTTGACAAGTGTACCAATGTGACATATTGCAATTTGAAATAACTATGAAGAAGCTTGAAATTGGAAATAGTCATTTTTGGAAAGAATTAAAAATCTGGAAATTTAGTTAAGTATGGAAAAAGTGAGTTTTTGGGCAACTTCAAATAGTCATAACTCCTAACTCAGGATGAGTTAGGTGTATTTCCAGTTATGTTTGGAAAGCTCTTGGGATGATCTTTCCAACGCCGCCGAGTTTACGCGATTCTGAGTTCGTATGAGTGAGTTATCCCCTTTGGAAGTTGGGATGTTGGCATAGGGAAGTTCATCCGAATTTGTAAGGGTAATTTGGTCTTTTCCCTAACCATTTCTTCAGGTTATATTAAGGGTCATTTTAAATCAGTTTTCCCTTTTAAAAGTGAGAGTTAGGGCTTTGATAGAGAAGAGAGAAAGAAGAGGAGAAAGAGAAGAAGAAGCAAGGTTCGTCAAGATTGTCGTGGTTTTCGTCGGGGGTGATCCCTATTAAGGTATGTGATATTACTTAGTGTTGGGTTGGTTCAGTTTCCCCCACACGCCAAACTTGTTTTAATTCCGAGAAAAGATTGGTTGTGTTGTTGAATTCTTGTGGTGTTGTTGTTGAAGTTTCTTGTTGGTTTGGTGCATGTTTCCGGATGGAATTCCGATTTGAATCTATTGTATATTGAGGGTGTTAATGATTATGAGTGTTTGGGGAAAAAAAACCTTGGATGTTAAGAGGGTTTAGAGTTGGAGAAACTAAGGAACAAAGTCAGATTTTCGGGGAAAAAGGTTGGGGCGTCGCGCCAGCCAGCGCGCCCCAATAGGGGTTCTGAAGTTTCCCCCTTGGGGCGGCGCACCATGCAGAGTGCCCCACCAGGCCTTCTGAACTTTGAGAGCTGGCGCCCCGCGCCTCTCAGAGCGCCAAGGACGTCAATCCTCCCCATTCCTTCCCCACTTTTTCATATGTGTTCCTTGGTAATGTACCTATGTTATCTAGTTTTTCAACACTCTAAGGTACATCTAAACATCACGAACTCATCCATAAACATGTGATTATACACATTGAATCCATAATCCAATTCGAGGAAGGTTAGGATCAAAGTCAAGTGAAGTTAGAGTCAAGTCTAGAAGTTAAGAAGCAAGTCAAAGAAAGTCTTTAAAGTTTTTCAAGAGTCTTTATTGAACGTTTTAATGTCGTTTTAAAGCTCAAGTTTCAAGTTAATCCAAGAGTATAGAGTCGAGTTCATTTCTCAAAAGGTTATTAGGGAACTAAGTATTTCAAAGAAGTTTATAAATGTTTTCACATTTGAGCAAGAAAGGGAACTTTGATTCCAAGAAAGACTTTAAGTTAAGCTTTTAGCAAATATCTCAAACTAAAGAAAGAAGTTTGTTTTTAAAACTTATGAGCTAAAGTATATTTTTTGGGAGTAGTCTTGAGCACCGAATTGGGGACGTGAGTTCATATTAACTCAACTCTCCATAGGAACCATGTAGCCAACATGGGATTTAACGGGTCATACTTTTTAGATGATCACGTAAGTTAAGCTAGTGGATCCACTAAGTTAAAGTAGTTCTATATGACGGCAAAGTATAGGACAGTCTGGCAGCGTGATGGTAAGAACACTGTATCACCACAGAGGCTTATAGTGGTGGTTGTCGGTTAAAGAAACTCCCACAGTAAAAATTGCATGGTTCCTCAAGGGGTTCTGCTTAGTGTGAATGGGGGTATGGGACTTCATTCATGCATTGCACAAGTAGACTTCGAGAGGGAGCATGGTATGTTTTATGATATTATGATTATGATTTTTGACGTCATGTTTTAAATAGTTTTCCTATTCTTTATATTGCATGTGTCTTATTGCTTTATATTGAGTTCAGTTATTCATGAGTTGAATAGAGCCAAGGTAAGTGTTCTTTTGTACTCCTTTCAAGCTTAAGTTGTTGTTTAGCTTTCCAACTCACATACTCGTACATTCAATGTACTGATGCCAGTTGGCCTGCACTTATTACGATGTAGACACAGGTACCCAGGATCATCATCCAGCACGCCGTTGATCCAATTGAGCACCCCAGAGTCTGTGGTGAGCCTCCTTGCATTCTGGAGGACTCTGTTATTTTGTGTTCCTAGTTTTGTTTCATTAGGATGTTGCGGGTCTGTCTCGACATCCATCTTAGTATTATAGAGGCTTCATAGATAGTCAGTCAGTTAGTATTGAGTCTCTCATCTATGTATATATAAATATTCTATTTTGAGACGCGAGTTGTCTTTTTGGCCAGATTTTATCAGTTAGGTTGTTTTATAACCTTTCACTGCATGGAGTTATTCTGTTGAGTTAAGTTTTCCGCTGAGTTAAGTAAGTCAGGCCAAGGGTTCGCTTGGGGATCAGTGATGGTCCTCGAGTGCCGGTCCCGCCCAGGGTGTAGGCTCGGGGCGTGACAACCAACTTTAAACCCTGCACTCGACTACGAATCCTGATTCCCCGGTCCTAACCTTGAGCTTGACACTCAAGACTCCAGATTCGACTCTTGATTCCCAATTCTTGACCACCAACCCTGACTTGGGATCTGAGTACTTGACTCATAGCTATATATTCGACCTCGACCCTGACCCGATTTTAAGTCAGTGTCAACGTCAGATCCTGCTTGGAATTTGGGTCATTAATCTCAACTCAGGACTAGAGTTGAAATTAAGTCTCGGGTCAGCGTCAGATCTTAGGTTGGGCCATGATCGGTTTGAGGATCTAGTTGTAGGAAGGTTCAGGTTAGGGCCAAGGGTTAGGGATCGGGGGCACGATCAAGTTCAAAAATTTGGGTCTCATGTTGGGAAAGGTTGCATTTATAATAACATTCCAAACTTAAGTAAACTAAAAGAACATTTCACCAAATTTCTTAAACTAGACAAATTCTATATCACCTATCAAGAAAACAGTTGAAATTAGAACAAACAGAAATGAAAATAAAGATTGCAGAAGTATTAAATTACTAATTTTAGAGTTGAGATTAAACATAGAGTCTACTAAAGTTAAACAAGGAAATGGGAAAACATAATATGGAAGAGACTAAAATAGACGGTATTAAGGGGGGATTTTAGTAGATCAGTTGATTGACTATTGTTTGTGAGAGTTTGATTCTTCACATTGTAATCCCATCCATCGTTTCCCTTATCAATAATAATTAAAAAATGATAGTAAATTAAATCATATAAACATGAAAACATATCAATCAACATTCAAAGAGGAAATAAACAGTGCTACCCCATTATACTAGTATTTAGATAATTTCATACAAGTTCTCCGATATCTTCATCTCTTTTCCTTTTTTTGTACCAATTTATGATGAAAAGTCCTCTCAATTCTTCATTTTTTTAATCTAATATTTACAGTAAATGGATAAAGGAGAAAAAAAGTGAAAAAAGGGGTTCGAAAATGGAAAGAATATACCAATTCACATACAAAATAATGAGAACTTGAAGAAGTTTGTTAGGGTTCGTAGGATGAATGGGGAAGAAAGAGGAGAGTTGGGGGTGACCAAAGGAAATAGAAATGAATTAGAATTAATTAGAAAATAGTTGTGATGAGGGTTAAATATAAAGTGAAAGGGAGATGTGTGGGTGGTCCGGTTAAATTGAATGAAGCGCGTAGATTAAAAAGATCAAATGGGTTGGGTTCTGGGTTGTTTTGTCTGGCCGAAACCCATTTGATCATTTTATTATCTGTTGTTCATTCAATTTAACTTGGTGACCCACACTTCTCCCCTTCATTATTTTTTTAATTCTCACAACTATTTTCTAAAACCTAATCCATTTCTATTTTCTTCAATCCCCCCCAACTCTCCTCTTTGTATCTCTTTCATCCTACAAACCTTAACAACCTTCTTTAAGCCCTATTTTTTCATATGAGAATCAATATATTCTTTTCATATTCGAACAACTTTTTCACTTTCTTTTTTTCTCACTTATCTATTTACTGTGATGTTTGACATGAAGATCTGAGAGGAATTTTTTCTATAAACCGGTCCTATAAAGGAAAGAAGACTAGGATATCACAAAATATGGTTGAAACTATTTAAATACTAGTAAAATGGGCAACACTATCTATTTCCTATTTGAATATTGATTTATATGTCTCCTTGTTTGTATGATTTATTTTAATACCATTTATTATGGAAATGATGGAATGCTGACAAAGTGGGGAATCAAACTCTTACCAATAAGGCAAAAAATTGGATAGTCTACCAACGGAGCTGCTAAAATTCTCCTTGATATCGTATATTTTAGTCTCTTCCATATTGTGTACCCTCATTTCCTTGTTTATTTTTAACAAGCTCTATATTTAATCTCAATTTTAAAAATCATAATTTAAAGTTTCTACAATCTCTGTTTTTCTATCCCCACCCTCACCACCCCCAAAACACTTGTAACCCTAATTTACTTTTCTATTTTTTATTGGCTTGATTTCAATTCTTTCTGTGATATGTGATATAGAATCCATCTAGTTTAAGAAATTTAGTGAAATTTTCTTTTAGTTAATTCAACCCTATTCCTGGTTAAGTTTGAAATGATTTTATAAATGCAACATTCCCAAACCTAAGACATAAATTCAGAATTTATCTTGACAAGGGTACCACCTCCCAACCCTCTAATTAAACTCGATTGTGGATCCCAATTCCCTGATCCTAACCCCAAGTTTGATACTCGAGACACCCAGACTCGACTCTTGATACTTATCTCTTGACCACTGACCCTGCCTTGGGATCTGAGTACTTGACTACTATCTCAAGATCCGACCTCAACCTTGACCTGATCCTAAGTCAGTGTCAAGGTCAGATCCTGGTTCGAACTTGGGTCTTTAATCTCAGTTTAGGATTACGAGTGAAATTAGGTCTTGAAACAGTGTTAGATCTTGGATTACGGCATGATCATTTTGAGGATCGAGTTGTGGGTAGGGTCAAGTTTAGGGATCGGATATGTGTTTGGGTTAAAGGGTGGGGTACAGGTCTAATGTTAAAGTATTTGCCTAATTCTACCTAAATGATCTTGAGACAATATTTTCTTCTTACTAACCAAACAATAAAAAACAATAACCTGATATTTAGGTCTCAACCTTCACCGGCACATGATACAAAATACCTATTATACACTTCAAAATGTGATCCGCCATAAGTAGCCGCATTTTAGTTGGTTTAGGGATCTTAAGCCAACTTGTTTGAAAACAACAAGCGACATTAAGTTTGTATTTTCTCCCTTATCACATAGTGTTGTATCAAAGTTGAACGCCCAAATAATGCATGGAATAGTGAAAGCTTCAAGATCTTCCTTCTTCAAGGCAAAAGAACAAGATGCTATTGCGTGCACTGCATTGGTGCAAGTTGTCAGTCGGCTCAAAACTTATAGCTCTCTTCTTGGTAACCATATCTTTCATAAATTTAGCATATCCTCGCATCTGCTCAAGTGATTCCACAAATGGGATGTGACATCAGGGAACCTCTAACAATAGTATCAACAATTGTCTTAGCAGTAGAGTCAAGGACCTATAGAAAATTTCCAACTAGTTTTCATCCTAGCTTGTCGTTTGGGCACTATTTCAGCTTCTTCTTCAATCTCAGCCAGACTTCATGCAATTCTTCTCCCCTTGCTTATTGAAATTATTTATCGCATCACACAACTGCAATATCATAGACGGTGGAAAAAATCTCTCAAGAAAAACACCTTTTAGCTCTCCCCAAATTGTAACAGAGTCATCTTGAAGTTAAATAAGCCAAAATGTTTATTCATCAGTTAGCAAGAAATGGAACAACATTTGCCTTATAACATTATGTCTGACTTGCACAAGACTGTAGGCTTTGCATATCCCCAGAAAGTTTATCAAATCGTGGATTTGATCATCTCCATAAGCTCTATCAGTGGATGAGGGACTATGGTACCTGTGGCTTGGATTATGATTTCCATGTGCCTTGGATTATGATCATCAAATTTTAAAGCTTATGGATTATGTCCTATGTGCCTTGGATTATGATTTCCTTCAAGAGCATTAGCAGTCGCTGCCTCGTCAGCTAGTTGATTCTGTTTTGCCAATCTTGCATCTTCATCTTGACAGTCACTCTCAGGTTGTTCTCGATTTTGCAGAGCACTCATCCTTGTCGGTGATAGCTTAAGCTCATGGTTGATAAAACTTAAACAACACTTTGGGTGGAACTATGATATATAGACATAATAAGGCACTATAGCTATAGTTTCGATAATTGTGCTCCATAGCTATAGTTCATTTTGTATATTTCTGCACGTTTGTATATTTAGCTTGCCAATATACAAATATGGTAAGTATACACAAATTCTACATTTATCCATTTAGAAATTTTTCAGAACTTTGTTTTTATATTTTGCTTGTCACTATACAAACAGGGTAAGTTATTATGATTTTTTCGTAAATCGTATACAAATAACTAAGGTAAGCATATACAAAATTCTTCTTGTATACGAGTTATGAAAAATTCATAATAAATTACCCTGTTTGTATTTTGGCAAGCGAAATACACAAACGAAGTTCTGAAAAATTCCTAAATGTATAAAAGCATAATTTGTATATACTTACCCTATTTGTATATTCGCTAGCTAAATATACAAACGTTCAGAAATATACAAACTGAACTATAGGTATGGAGCACAATTATCGAAACTATAGTTGTAGAGCCTTATTATGTTTATATACATTGAGCTTCTTTCTCAAGACAGGGAGCTTATTTTTTTTTTTTGTGCTACTTCTCTTGTTTTCCCTAATCCATGTAAGTTTGTGAGTTCTCAGAGGTTTTGGTTTGTGTCCCCCTCTAAACGTGTTAATTACTCTCTTAGCTTGGTAATTAAATTCTTAGGCCATGGAATATATGGGAACTACCTTTAGGGAAGGTTTTGGTTGATTTAATTGTGGAAAAAACCCCAATTTGGGTGGGATAATCATGAGAATGGCTTGGGATATCTCGCACCAAGCGTGGTACTTGAGTCAACCAATAGTCACACAAACACAATAACAACCACAATAAAATACAATTACACTAGTAAATACAAGTAAGCAAAACACATTTATTGCATGAGATTGTCAACAATTTATCATTTCACATCCAACCCTTATGTTTTCCCCAACATGCATTGTACAAGTTTTACAATAGAGAGTTGATATGCACACATTACATAACTTGGAAGACAACAACCATCACCTACACCTGGATGACTCTTTTCGAACAGTTTTTCCCACTTATGACCCATGATCTACTAGTTACCACCCCTAGAATAACACCAAGCAACATTCACAAGATCAACACTATCAAGTTAAGTGTCTTACCACCCTAAACAGCCGCGATCCACACATTCGTTCGTCCAAACTCGATGCCCAAATGCCTATACATGCAAACTCCCAATAATTCACAAGGTATCATGCAAGTAAAGACAAGTCTAACTACCCAGTTAAAATTATCATACCTAGACGCCAAGCAACTGCTAAAGAATTTTGAACACGAGCTTCTGACTCCATAGGGGCAAATCCTAACGGACATAGACCGACAATCCATTAGAGTGAGTTATATTTTACTTGCGTCTTAGCTGCGACCCATCTGTGCAACAAAACAATCAGCCAAAATACTATTACTATACATGATAAGATTGACCATAATAACATACCAAACTTTAAAATAGAAGGAAAAATATAAAGAAGATTGAGAAAATTGGCTTACCAAGACAACTTGATAAATAATAAATATCAAGTAACAACTTTGTTGTAATATATATGGACATCCATCTTATCATACTACATAAAGCTCATGAACCAAATAATGTAATTTTAAAAAAAATACCGCAATAAAGGTTTGAGAATTATGAGATTTATATTACGTGGGAGGATCATATTTACTAGTTATATTGTATCCCGTGCAAGCGGCTATAGTGGATGAACACGGGTATAGAGGTGGACTTAATTCTCATTATAGCGGAAGGTCCCGCTACAGCGACGTCGCTATAGCGAGATTAGGCCGTTATAGCGAGGTTAGTCGCATTTAATGCAAGAAAATTCCCAAAACCACCCATTGTTTGGCAATTTCATATTGGGGAAGAGCAAGTGTGACCTAGGGTGAATTTTCTCTTATTTTCATCGTAATCATAGTTAAAGGAAATTTAATTACTCCCTTAGCTTGATAATTCAATTCTTAGGCCATAGAATTTATAGGAACTACCTTAGAGGAAGGTTTTGGTTGATTTAATTATGGAAAAAACCCTAGTTTGGGTGAAATAATCGTGAGAATATCCTGGGATATCCCACACCAGGCATGGTACCCGAGTCAATGAATAGTCACACAAACACAATCACAATCACAATAGTATACAATTACACTAGTAAATACAAGTAAGTAAAGCACCTTAATTGCATGAGATTGTCAAGAATTGATCATTTCACATCCAACCCTTATGTTTTCCCCAACATGCATTGTACAAGTTTTACAATAGAGACAGCTAATATGCACACATTACATAACTTGGAAAAAAACAACCATCACCTATTCTTGGACGACTCTTTTCGAACAATTTTTCCCACTTACGACCCACGACCTACCAGTTACCACACCTAGAATAACACCTAGAAACAATCGCAAGATCAACATCATCAAGTTAAGTAGCTTACCACCCTAAACAACTACAATCCACGCATTCATCCGCCCAAACTCCCAATAATTCACAAGGTATTATGCAAGTAAAGACAGGTTTAACTATTCGGTTAAAATTAGCATACCTGAACACCAAGTAACTGTTACGAGCTTCTAGCTCCGTGGGGGTGAATCCTGACAGACGTAGACTAGAAATCCATAGGTTTCACCCTTGCACTCAAACTCATATTCCAACTTGATATTTTCTAGCTCCTTAATATAGAAGCAATTCATTAGAGTGAGTTATATTTTACTTACGTCTTAGCTTTGACCCATCCGTGCAACAAAACAATCAGCAAAAATACTATTACTATACATGATAAGATTGACTATAATAACATACCAAACTTTTAAATAGAAGGAAAAATATAAAGAAGATTAAGAAAATTGTCTTACCAAGAATGTCATAAGAATAAGACAACTTGATAAATATCAAGTAGCAACTCTGTTGTAATCTATTATCATACCACATAAAGCTCATGAACCAATTAGTGTAATTTTTTTTTTTAAAAAATAATTAATACTGCAATAAAGGTTTGAGAATTATGAGATTTATATTGATGTGGGGAGGATCATATTTACTAGTTATATCATCCACAATTGCTTGTATCTCGAGACGTTATAATTACTTGACATTCATGAACTAGAATTGTGAAATGGATTAAAATGTACAATGTCACACTTATTTGTAATGATGTAATTACTTAAAGCTAAAGTAGTTAAACAGACTTTGATATGGAAAGTTGGAAAATCAAAGAAAGTTTAATGCATATATATAGAGAGAAGTAAAGATAGGTTTGAATTACAACTCCATTTTGATAACACCCTATCAAATCTCTTGAAAACCAACCAACTTGGAGAAAATGAAACAAAGAAGCTATGATGGTCTGATGAATTTGTCACGCCCTGAGCCTACACCTTGGGCGGGACCGACACTCGAAGGCCATTGCTGGCCCCAAGCGAACCCTTGGCCTAGCTTTCTTAACTCAGTAGAAACCTAACTCAACAGAATAACTTAATTCAATGAAAGGTTATAAAACAACCTAACTGATGCATAACATGCCAAAAGGCAACTCGTGCCTCAAAATAGAATATTTACATATATACATAAATGAGAGACTCAATACTAACTGACTGACTGACTGTCTATGAAGCCTCTATAACACTGAGATGGATGTTGGGACAGACCCCGCAACATCCTGATAAAACAAAACTATGAACACAAAATAACATAGTCCTCCGGAAGGCAAGGAGGCTCACCACTGACTCTGGAGTGCTCAGCTGGATCAATGGCGTGCTGAATGTTGATCCTGGGTACCTGCGTCTGCATCATCATAAGATGCAGGCCAACTAGTATCAGTACATTGAATGTACGATTATGCGAGCTGGAAAGCTAAACAACAACTTAAGCTTGAAAGGAGTACAAAGGAACTCTTACCTTAGCTCTGTTCAACTCATGAATAACCGAACTCAATATAAAGCAATAAGACACATGCAATATAAAGAATAGGAAAACTATTTAAAACATGACGTCAAAAGACAAATTATTAGTTATTTTTTCTATTAAATCTAATACAACTACTAAAACAAGAGTGATCTTTAAAACGTGAATCTTTTAAATAAAATAGAGTATTTGTAAGAGATAGTCCATTAAAGTAATACAGAAGAAATGAGCAGTACATCATTAAATATAAGAGAAGAAAGAACTTACAACATGTTGACTTATTTTCAATTCTGAAGAATTGTTGAAAAGGATTCGTGCTTGAATTGAATTCCATCATCGCCATTGTCATCAACGTCCTCTTCAGTGTTTTGAATGTCTTTCATCTAAGCCGCAATAGGTTGAGTTGTGTGATTGAATGAGAGAGATTGTTGAAGCGTTATATTTATAAGAGCAACAAGCGACTAGGGTTTTCTAAAACTTTGTTCAAACTTTTTAAAACCTAATTTTCTCACAATTAGAGGTGGCAATTTTAGCCAATATTTATAAATTGGCTAAAATTTTAAAACCTAACTTTCTAAAATTTACTGGATGTTATTATTTCTAGATATATAATGAAGGGTTAAAAATTGATAACTAAGTTTTTTGTGAGAAAATTAGGTTTTAAAAAGTTTGAACAAAGTTTTAGAAAACCCTAGTCGCTTGTCGCTCTTATAAATATAACGCTTCAACAATCCCTCCCATTCAATCACACAACTCAACCTATTGTGGCTTAGATGAAAGACATTCAAAACACTGAAGAGGACGTTGATGACAATGGTGATGATGGAAGTCAATTCAAGCACGAATCTTTTTCAACAATTCTTCAGAATTGAAAATAAGTCAACTTGTTGTAAGTTCTTTCTTCCCTTTTATTTAATGATGTATTGTTCATTTCTTCTGTATTACTTGAATGGACTATCTCTTACAAATACTCTATTTTATTTAAAAGATTCACGTTTTAAAGATCACTCTTGTTTTAGTAGTTGTATTAGATTTAATAGAAAAAATAACTAATAATTTGTCTTTTAAACTTAATTTTTTTTTTAGATCCAAAAAAATTTCTTACTAAGAATAAGGGATTTTTTCAACATGGAATAAATGAAATAAAATCTAATTTATTCCATCTACAAACTAAAAATAATTTGTAATGAGCTAGTGGTTCAATTTCTTTTATATATTTAAGTATTCACATTTGGTAAGATATACATTATTTAACCATTTCTATTTTGAGATATAACCATCACAAGACCACGCCGACAACCTAACAGAGCTACAAAACAACACACAGATAGAGGGGGAGCAGAGGAGCCTAGGCAAATAGTGGCTTTTCCTTTAGATGAGAAAGTAGGGGATGCATTTTCTTCAAGTGAAATACTTTAGTTCTAAACATGGAAAATGGATTGTATATATGTGAATAGACTATATAAACGAGACGATGAACAAGATATAAATGAGTTCAATAAAAAAACATGATGAAGAAATGACTTTAATTAAAAAAAAAAATCAAGAGATGCTAGTTGAGGTTGAGATTAAAAATAGAGTATGTTCAAAAATCAAAATAAACAAGGAAATGAGGGCACATAATATGGAAGAGACTAAAATAGATGGTATTAAGAAGTATTTTAGTAGCTCAGTTGATCGACTATATTAAATTTTTGTCTTATTGATGGGAGTTCGATTCTCCACATTGTAATTCCCTCAATCATTTCCTTTTTCAATTATAATTTAAAAAGTGATATTAAAATAAATCATAAAAACATGAAAAATATCAATCAACATTCAGTGAGGAAATAAATGGTGTTACCCCACTTTAGTAGTAGTTGGATAGTTTCATACAAGTTTCCCGATCCCTTCATCTCTTTTCCTTTCTTGTATCAATTTATGATGAAAAGTCCACTCAAATCTTCATATTTATTTATAAACTTTATAGTAAATGAATAAATGGGAAAAAAGAAGTGAAAAAATGGTTCAAAAATGGAAAGAATACACTGATTCACACACAAAATTATGAGAGTTTGAAGAAGGTTGTTAGGGTTTGAACGATGACTAGAAAAGAATAGGCAAAGTTGGGGGCGACCAAAGAAATTAGAAATGGTTTAGGGTTTAAAAAATAGTTTTGAGGGTTAAATAAACAGTGAAAGGAAGATGTGTGTGTCCTCTAGTTAAATTGAATGAACAACAGAGATTAAAAATATCAAATGGGTTGGGTTCTGGGTTGTTTTGTTTGGCCACATCCCATTTGATCCTTTAATCTCCGATTTTCATTCAATTCAACTGGACGACCCACACTTCTCCCCTTCACTATTTATTTAATTTTCACAACTATTTTTAAAACCCTAATGAATTTCTATTTCCTTCAATCGCCCACAACTCTCCTCTTTGTCTCTCTTTCATATGCAAACCTTAATAACCTTTTCCAAGCTCTACTATTTCATATGTGAATCAATATATTCTTTTCTTTTTCGAACCGCTTTTTCACTTTCATTTTTCTCCTTTATCCATTCACTATATAAAGTTTGGATAAAAATATGAAGATCTGCGAGGATCATTTTCATAAAGTGGTCCAATAAAGTAAGGTGATGAGGGTATCGCAAAATATGGATGAAACTATTTAAATACTAGTAAAATGGGATTACATACGTCGTCTATTTCCTCTTTAAATATTGAGTGATTTGTTTCCATGTTTATATGATTTATTTTAGTACCGTTTATTATTATTATTATTGTTGTTGTTGTTGTTGTTGTTGTTGTTGTTGTTGTTGTTGTTGTTGTTCTTATTATTATTATTATTATTATTATTATTATTATTATTATTATTATTATTATTATTATTATTATTGAAAAGGGAATGACAAAGTGGGGAATCAAACTCTTACCAACAAGCAAAAATATGGGTGATCAACAAACTTAGCTGCTAAAATTCCCCTTAATACCGTATATTTTAGTATCTTCCATATTATGTACCATCATTTCCTTGTTTATTTTTAACAAGCTTTATGTTTTATCTCAATTCTAAAAATCATAATTTAAAATTTCTAGAATCTCTATTGTTCCATCCCCACCCTCACCACCCTAAAAATACTTGTAACCCGAATTTAGTTTCCCATTGTCTTGATTTCGATTCATTCCTTGATATGTGATATACAGTCCATCTACTTTAAGACATTTGGTGAAATTTTCTTTTAGTTTATTCAATCCTATTTCTGGTTAAGAGTGGAGAGAATTTATAAATGCAAACTTCCCCAACTTGAAACCTGACTTTAGAATTGATCTTGACAAGGGTACCAACTCCCAACCCTAAGACCAAGTAGGGATTCTGGTTCCCTAATCCTAACCCTGAGCTTTAGACTAGATACCCCATACTCCACTCGGACTTTCCAATACCTAATTGAGGGAAAACAAAAGAAGATTGTGAATACATTGGATTTTATCTATGTAAATACTTTATTTGTTGTAAGGAAGGGATAGTTTCTTCTTTGTAGTACAAGGAACTAGTTGGCTCTAATTTGTGACAGACAATATGGATTTGACCTTGACACCAACATAGGATCCGGTTGGGATCTAGGTTGAATTTCGAGTTAAGGGTCTGGTAATTGAATCCCATGTTCGTGTTAGGGGTCCAAGAGCTAGGAGTCAAGAGTTCAGTCTTGGGTCTAAAGTCTTGGGCTTATGATAAGGATCTAGGAGCCAGGATCCCTAGTTGGGATTTGGGTACATGGTTAAGAGTTTGGTCCCTAGTCAGGATCAGGTCAATGAAACTGGAACAGACATGGTGTCATTCTTAGAATAACACCTAGCGTAATAAAGCTGAAGGGAAAATGTACATGTTTTAAATATAAAGCAGTATACAGAAAACTTGAACGTCGTTTCAGTTTCACAACTGTTTTTATGAAATCACAAGCCGCTAGGGCAACCTCCTTATACATGGACATAGAGACAACTAAAGGAACCCAAAAGAAGTCTCTTTATCGGGTCTGTTCAAACAAACCCCGCCAAGAAGTTGGGTCTTAGGTTAGGAAAGGTTGCATTTGTAATAACATTCCACACTTCAGGAAATTAAAAGAACATTCACCAACTTTCTTAAAGTAAACGAATTATGTCACATATCAAGAAAATAATTGAAATTAGAACGACTAAAGATAGAAATCTAAATTAGGGTAAGAAGTTTTTTTTAAGGGGGTGGGGATGGGAAGATAGAGATTGTAGAAATTTTGAATTATGATTTTTAACTTTGAGATTAAATATAGAGCATGTTAAAAGTAAGCAAGACAAAGGCATAATAAGGAAGACACTAAAATAGACGGTATTAAATATGAATTTTAATAGCTCAGTTGATTGACTATCTAAAAATTTTGTCAGGTTGGTGAGAGTTCGATTCTCCACATTTCAATCCCCTCCATCATTTCCCTTATCAATAATAATTTTAAAAAACGATATTAAAATAAATCATACAAACATGAAAACATATCAATCAACAATCTGAGAGAAAATAAATAGTGTAACCCAAAGTATTTTACATAGTTTCATACAAGTTTCCCTATATCTTCATCTATTTTCCTTTTTTTGTACCAATTTGTGATAAAAAGACCTCTCAGATTTCGTGTTTTTTTTAGTCTAAACTACATAGTAAATGGATAAAGTTTTTTAAAAAAAGTGAAAATGGGGTTCCAAAATGGAAAGAACATACCGATTCATAGACAAAATACTGAGAGTTTGAAGAAGATTGCTAGGGTTTGAAGGATGAATATGAGAGAAAGAGGAGAGTTGGGGCGACCAAAGGAAATAGAGATGTATTAGGGTTTAGAAAAGAGTTGTGAGGGTCAAATATATAGTGAATAGGAGATGTGTTGGTCATCTGGTTAAATTGAATGAACAACGGAGATTAAGAAGATCAAATCTATTATTCATTCAATTAAACTAGACGACCCACACTATTTATTTAATTCTCACAACTATTTTCCAAACCTTAAATCATTTTATTTCCTCCAATCGCCCCAACTCTCTTCTATGTCTCTCTTTCATCTACAAACTTTAACAACCTTCTTCAAGCCCTATTATTTCGTATGTGAATCACTATATTCTTTTCATTTTTTGAACCACTAGTTGACTTTTTCCTTTATCTATTTACTATACAGTTTGGATAAAAACATGAAGATCTGAGAGGCCTTTTTATCATAAGTCGGTCCAATAAAGGAAGGGAATGAGGAAATCACAAAATATGGATGAAACTATTAAATACTAGTAAAATGGGGTAATACCATCTATTTCCGCTTTGAATATTGATAGATTAATTTGTTTCCATACTTGTATGATATATTTTAATACCATTTATTATTATTATTATTATTATTATTATTATTATTATTATTATTATTATTATTACTATTACTAGTACTATTACTATTACTATTACTATTACTATTACTATTACTATTATCATTATCATTATCATTATCATTATCATTATCACTATTACTATTACTATTACTATTACTATTAC
>JAJOOR010019206.1:0-25187 GCA_036250505.1 Solanum acaule | reverse complement strand
AAGAAATAAGACAAATAAATTATAAATTGAATAATTGACATTTTCAAATATTAATTTACCACAAAATGAAAGTGAAGGAAGAAGTTGTGAGGCAAAAAATAAAGAGAAATTATTTGAAAAGGTGTCAAATAGACAGGAAAACGGGCCCATATGATTGAATAGTTGGCAGCCATTGAATGGGTCACTAATACACGTGGCAGCGTGTGCATTTCACGCTTTTGGCTCCAAAAATCGCGTGTTTATTTATTTAAAGGTAGGATAGTTAAAGTGCCTATTTGTGCATTATGAAAGTTGGAGGTCAAAGTTAAAATTTGAAGCCAAGTTTAGGGGTCAATATATGTATTATGCCTAGTTCTTATATCATTATATTACAAGTTTGAATAAACTTTTTGATTCAGTCAAAGCGTCTAAAAATAAAGTCATTCATACCATTAATGAAAAAATGGAACAAGCTGCTCAAATCATAATGAGTATTGAATTTTTCTAAAAGAAGATGGAGTTGACAAGTGAGAAAAGTAGCGAAAAAACTAGTAGGAATGTTGGGGCTCGTAGAGACTTGTTTTTTATTCATGTTCACTGTGTGAATTGTGAGTCATCGGACATCTATCAAGAGTCAAATTTCAAACATTTTTTGATAGGTATGAACTTCTACATACATGTGGAAAATATAAATTTTTATCTATTTTAAGGATTAACAAAGACAACACAAAAGATAGTTAAAAAATGAAAAGAGAAGAGTTTTAAAAATCCATTTAAAGAAGATGATGCAGTTTTAGAGAGAAGCAGACAGGAAGACAGAACAACCAAGGAGAAGAGAGAAATGAGTTAGGGAATGGGACGTTAGTTTTTAACGGTGAAAAAGTTAAATTTAGGGCTTAGGACCAAAATGATACCCATTTTACATACATTAAGGACTATTTCTATCAAGTGATAATATTAAGGATCAAAATAAATCAACTCCTATACATGAAGGATCATTTTGATCATTTTCTCGAGTATTTTTGTTAGTGTGAAATGACCGGTATACGCTTCATGTTTCTATATAATAGAAAAATAGAAATAAAAGAAAGGAAAAAGGTCTGAAAAATATTTTAATGTTGGTCGAAATTGATGTTACGATATCAAACTTTGGAAAGGATCTTTTACCCCTGTACTATTTAATAGTGTATTTTAAAGGTATATATGTGTCTACACTTTGATTCTGCAAATTCACCTGCAAATGCTTTCTTTATACTAATCAATAAAATAACCATTAGTTAATTAGAGTGAAAAATGATAAAATAAAAACAAAATCATAACCCTCCATGTGTACAAATAAACAAACAAAATTGGAATATCAAGATATGCAGATCGGAAGAAAACATAAAGAGGAAGTAGGTCAAATGTGATATGCAGATTGAAAAAAAAAAACATAAAGAGGAAGTAGGTCAAGTGCGTATAAGAAGGAGTAACTGCCGCTGAATATCAACTATTTTAGAGGGATAAAGACAGAGGATTTTAATTTCTAGGAGAGAGAGAGAAAAAAAGAAGTTAATTTTAATTTTATATTTTTTTAAAAAGATTAGGGAGAAATTAAAATTACCCGATGGTATAAAAATTTACTACACTGACAGTGCACAAAACTTAAACTCAATCAATATATCTAAGCACATGCATGTATACTTTATTTTGATATAATATAAATTTTAGACTACGTGATATTAGGTCAAATTATTAAAAAAATAAAAAATTACTGGAAGTAGCACAAAATTTATGCAACATAGACCTCTTATAAGGAAGCACACTCTAACATCTTTGAATCAATTTCTTCTGAACTTAAGTTAGTATTCATGTGCAATAAAAGTCTCGCAGAAATCAAATATGATATCACTTATTACTAATCAGAGGCGGAGCCAGGATTAAGATTTTGGGAGTTCTAAATTTCCTTTAGAACCGTCAATCAATTTTGTTAGGGGTTCACAAATTAATATACATATATATTTAATTAATTTTCTAGTACAGGACTCATCCGAACTCACAAGTCACAAACCCCCACCTAACTGTGGCTCTGCTTATTAGTTTCAAACAACATGATAATGAAAAAATAATCTATTAAAAAATTACGGAATCGAAATCCATAACCAACTCAAAAGGATGAATCATTAATGAATTGGTGCAAGAAATGATATCTCATTAGAGAACAGAAATCGATTTGCCTAAAACCCTTTCTCAATTGGGCTTGCATAAAAGCAAAACTATATACGAAACTTTGAATGTTGTAATTTCGATACAAAATTATAATCTTAGAAATAGTGGTGCAACAAAGAAGACTTGATAATCGCTCCTCAATATCAATAATGTCTTAATTCCCATTATAGCGTTACAATTAAAGGGTAAATCATAACAAACCCCTTAAAGGCTTAAACCCAAAAATCATGTCGTAAAGAATTTGCTAAAAAAAAAAATAGTCTAAGATTTGGAGAGTTTGTTTGTGAGACTAGTAATCAAAGGAAAAGCCATTGGTGTGAGATGGGTCTTTCACAATTCACTCTAATCATAGCATATAAGGAATAGCAAATACAAAGAAAAATTAATTTATGGAATGATGCTGGAGAAATAGGTTTAGTTTATTGTCACTAAGTTATGTCCCAATTAATTAGTTCTTTAACCTACATATGTGCTTTTCAAAGTTGGAAAAAGATAATTAATGCTCTTTTGATTGTTTAAATTGATAATTATTTTGAAACGAGTATTTTTAGTATACATGACAACTAAAAAGGAAGGAGGAAATACTACTTTTTACGTAGTTTCTGATAATATAGATTTTGTTTCAAAAAACTACACATTTCATTCCCGAATTTACCATCAAAATTATTGTTTTACTTTTTTAAAAAACAAAAAGTATATATTACATATATAAATTGAGACAGAATTGGAGTATATATGAAAAGACAAGAAAGCCTATGATTTCATAAGTGCGTTGAAACTTCAACAAAATTTGTCTAAAATAGGGATATTGTGTATCAAAGTTTATTCTTAATATATCACCTATAAGGGTTGTGGCGAGCCGTAAGTATTCTTTTATTTTTAATTAGAGGTTTTAGGTTCGAGTTTTTTTAGGTATGGAGTCGTCTTTGTTAGGGAGCGCTTTATTTTCGAGACTTCCTACATATATAAATTAAATTTGAATTTAGTCGGATTTTAATGTGGATACGAAACAGCGATGGAGAATCAAAATGTTAGAATAATTGTGACACTACATATAGGTACATATACCTTGATTCTACTGATTGTGGCTTGATAAGAGACAAACCCCATGAGTTGTGATAATAAATAAATAAAACAAACAAAAGAATCACCTCAAAATATTGAGTTCAAATCTAAGAGACTGAATACTTGCTACTATTAATTTGAAGATAACATGCATTGGTCGGCCAAGATGTTGTTACCATGCAATTGCATTACAATCTCAAAAGATAAGGGGTAGGCACATATCAATGTACCAAGTGTGTGGACCAAAAATAATGGACATTTCATCTTCATTATTGAACTATTCAATACCTACCAATCACCAAGCAACCCCCCACCCCCCTTCACCCCCATTACCCCCAAAATCCCATTTGCCATAATTATTTATCAAAACATTTAGGCATAATACATAAACATGACTTAGCTTCAGTAGACAACTATGCCCTCCAACTTTGAGTGTGCACGAGTAGGCACTTAAACTTGTATAAAATTGAACAAGTAGACACATGCATCCTACATGGCATAATACATATAGGATGCCACGTAGGACACAAAATTGCCATGTAGGGTGTCATGTAGGACGAATGTGTCTATTTATTCAATTTTATACAAGTTTAAGTGTCTACTTGTGCACACCCAAAGTTAAAGGTCATAGTTGTCAGATGTATTATGCCAAACATTTATAGTGAATGTTTGGTCATGAAATTTTAATAATTATTTTATTTTATTTGAATTTTTTGAAGTTGGAGCTGTGTTTGATCATACTTTTGCCAAAGAGTTTTACTATCCCCCAATTTCCAAAATAATAGTGTTCATCTTTTGGTTTTGTATTCTTATTAACTTCAATTTAGTCTAGCTTTCATGTTTTGATTACATGATTTTGTTAAGTTTATGCTTGCATGATTTGTATATATTATTGAGTAAGTTCTTAAATTCTTCAAGTTAATCTTGTTCTTAAAATGATTTCAAAGGGAGTAACTAATTCTAGGACTCGCTCATCTACTTCAATTTCAACTTAGACAACTTAGGGTTAAAAACATTAACTAATATGAACTCAAGTTGTTAATCTTTATTTGATTGATTTAGATTAGACATAATTGAATCTACTTAGCATAATCAAATGTTCTTAATCTCAACAATTCATATATATATAGTTATATAAGCATAATAAGCAAATAAATCGTTCATGAACTCGAAAAAGACGGAGTGACTTATAGATCATTACTTGAGTATATGTTCTATCTAAGTATGTTTTTCTTGTGGTCTTTCACCAAATTTACTTACTTTTTAGGAGTAGATATTAATTATAATCAGATTATCTATCTACTCTATTTTTATCTGGCTATGTGTGGTGTGGTTGATACTATTTCTAGATGAAGCGCAACCTAATTGAGTTACTACTATTATTGCTCATATTATTGTCATATCGCCGGTTGTTGGAACGACGCGAGCCGGGACGATTCTTGATTCAGAAAGATGAAGGGCCCAAAAGTCTAAATAGGGGTGAAAAATTCCCCATCTCATTGGGGGAATACGCACTAATCACACTTTTAACACAGCAAGTTGAAAAGAAACAAGAAGATAAACAAGAAAGTAAAAAAGTTTGAAGCAAAGAGAATTATACTCTAAAACATACTTCTGATTACTAACCATTAATCCAAAAAAAAAGCTTTACAAAGCTATTCAATATTTCCATCATTACTCATTAGAGTCTTCTTCACCATTACCACCAACTTAAGCACAAACACAATATTTAACATAACACTAAACTTATACATCACTGCCTTATCTTCAATCTCCTTCCCCTTAAATACAATAACCCCCTTCCTTCCATACTTAATCCCCAGACCTAAAATATAAATAATAATAAGTAAATAACAAGAAGAAATTATTCGCATTTTTTTAATCTAATTTTCTCAAATTTCAGACCTTTTCACTTCTCCATGTCTAAAAAAATTCATGGAGAAAACTGAAAGTTCCAAAATTTGAGAATTTAGGAGCGAATATGAAAGATTTATATATAGTAATATATAAGTCAACCTTAAAGCTAATTAGAGACTGGGGAATCATATATAGCCCCTTCCAAACTAGTTAAGAATTATAAGAGGTAATTCTGGGGAATACGGGTCGGATCCGCTACTCGAGTCGGAGCAACCTCCGTAAATCTCTCGAGGCGGAATCATCAAACGGTTTGAATTCTACTTGCTTTTTGTTGTTGTTGTTGTTGAAGAAAGAGGGTAGAGGAAGAGATCTAGGCGATGGAGAATTCGAGAAAGCAGATCCAGCATACACGTCGGACGGAGTATGCCCGACCCGGATATTTTTGGGTAACATTCCGGGTTGGTCCGGACCCAATCTTCCGGTACCGTAAACCGTCAACTCATCACCGCTACCACTCGCCGGTTGTTTCTTCATCTTACCCGACGACGTCGTTTTGTTCTCTTTCCTGATATTCGGGTTCAGAGAATCCAACGACTCTCCCCTTCTCAAAATCATTACCTGACCCATCACGATTCCGCCGTCCACCGCCGGTGTAACTCTCCCGGGGATCTGAACCGGTTTCGATTCCTCAGATCTCCTCGAAATTGACGGCTCAGATTGGTTCTGGATCTTGTTGTTCAACTTCTTTTTCTCCGTTCTAACAACCGGTTTCCGGTAACCGTTGTTATAGTATCCATTATTTTTCCGACGATGAAACGCCGCCGCCGGTTGTGGTTCCCTGAACCTGTCAATCAAACAATTTTGTGGCCGCAAAACTTCTGTTCCCATTTTAACTTCTCAAAACAAGAAAAAGGAAATCAAAATTTGTACAAATAAATACCCAAGAATGAAAAAATTGCAAAGGCTCTTTCGACCTTTAAAGGGGTGATTTAATAGCAATTAATAAAGAAAATAGGTTTCTTCTTCCTGGGTTTTCCGATTCCTTAAGGGAAAAGAAGAGAGAAAATTCTCCCTTAAACTATATTTCTTCTCTGTAATTGAGAGAGATTTTGTTTTTGTTTCAATATGAAAATAATATGGAAGATTGGGAGATTTATATATACAAAGAAAGAGAAGAAAAAAAGTAAGCGCGTGATGCACGCGATTGGTTGTGTGAGTGGGGGTTTATATAAAGTCATGTTTGGTTAAGCCGTCTAATTTGATTTTCATATTTTATAAGCGGCTGACCTAAGACCGAGCCATTCACGTGTGGGGCCCAGATTGTCTTTCCGTTATGACGGTGACTTGTAATCCGTTAGTCTACGCGCTTGTCGTTTTCTTATAGTGTCTAACGGCGTTAAGTTTTGGACGGTGAGTTGTTTTTTGTCGTCTTAAAAGGGGAAATTATTTGAGGGGACCATGTGTTTGTTGTGTGATACTTCAAATCTCTTTCCTTTTCTACCTAATAAAAACTTTAATATTTTTTTTATTTAAAATATATTTATCGTAAATTTTTATTACTGGCCTTTGATTAGTTTTCTTTGTTAATATCTGCCACGTCATTTTTGAGTAAATTGTGGACATTATCTCCAAATTTTATCATGATTTTATGAGATGTTGATCCTCTTATCATGGATCTGATACTCTAGAAAATTATTTTGTTTCTTGAATTTAAATGTCATTTTATCTTTTTTTAAATACGCTCATATCGATAATTTAAATTTAAATTTTATATTTATAATACGAAAAAGGTTTATATGTTCTTTTAAGTTATGTCAAAATTGAACGAATATTTTATTGCTAATACTTTAGCACAAATATATTCTTATTGTTTACTTGGTCTAAATTTGCCCTTATTGTAATGGCACCCAATTAATAAGTGAAAAGAACAAATATTTTTTCAGGAGTTGTTAGGCAGTTGGATAAGAAACAAGTTCATATATTAATTTTGTATAATTGATAAAACGTTCGGTAGGTAGATAGAAAATAAGTTATTCATATATAAAATTAATATGACATTTAATTACAATTTAGAAATTCACATAACTAATACATGTATAGGTTATGAGAAAATGCATATTTTATTATATGCAAATAGGTTATGAGAAAATCTATGTATTATTTTATGCAATTTGAAAGGTGGAATAACTAATATATAATTAACTAATCTATGCATAACTACAAGTTTAATATATATATTTTCTACTCGAGTTTATGTAATAAAAACAAGGGTAAAGGGTCAAATATGCCCCTAAACTATTCGAAAAGGTCTAGATATACCCTCCGTTTAAAGTTTGGCTCACTCATGCCCTCGCCGTCCAACTTTTCGTCTAAATATGCCCTTATGGGCGTTAGTTGGCCTGCTAGACATATCCAACTCATTTTTCATTTCTTTAAATGCCACATGGAATTGTCATGTCATTTTGACTTTACCACATGACATTTATATGAAAATGAAAAGGGATCAATTATGCCCCTAAAAAATTCGAACACATAAACACCTAATCCGACCCATAAATCAACCTCCCCTTTTAAATAAACTACCCGACCCGTTTTCAACAATTTTGTTTAAATTTTTATTTTTTCAGTAAATTTCAAAAATTAGTAATTGATTAATAAAAATAGGAAAAATATGAAAAAAATATAAAATTAATGCCAAAAATTCACAAATAAATATTGTAACCTTAAATTCAACAATTTCAACAATTTTTTTTATTTTTTATTTTTTTTCGGTAAATCCCGAAAATGAGTAATTGATTAATAAAAAATATGAAAAAATATAAAATTAACGCCAAAAAATCACAAATAAATATAGTAATCTTAAATTCAAAAATTTCAACAATTTTTTTTAATAAAATACTCATTTTCGGAATTTGCCAAAAAAAATAAAAATTAAAAGAAAATTGTTGAAATTTTTGAATTTAAGGTTATTATATTTGTTTGTGATTTTTTGGCGTTAATTTTATATATTTTTTATTAATCAATTACTCATTTTCGAGATTTATCGGGAAAATTTTTTTAAAAAAAAAATTGAATTTAAGGTTACAATATTTATTTGTGAATTTTTGGCGTTAATTTTATATTTTTTTCATAATTTTCCTATTTTTTATTAATCAATTACTAATTTTTGGGATTTATCGAAAAAAATAAAAATTTAAACAAAATTGTTGAAAATGGGTTGGGTAGTTTATTTAAAAGGGGGTTGATTTATGGGTCAGATTAGGTGTTTATGGGTTCAAATTTTTTAGGGGCATAATTGATCCCTTTTCATTTTTCATATAAATGTCATGTGGTAAAGTCAAAATGACATGGCAATTCCATGTGGCATTTAAAGAAATAAAAAATGAGTTGGATATGTCCAGCAGGCCAACTAACGCCCATAAGGGCATATTTAGACGAAAAGTTGGACGGCGAGGGCATGAGTGAGCCAAACTTTAAACGGAGGGTATATCTAGACCTTTTCGAATAGTTTAGGGACATATTTGACCCTTTACCCTAAAAACAAAGCCAAGCACCAATTTCTTAGTACGGATATATGAAAAGTTTAGATTAAGTTTTTTTTCACCGTCGATTTATGCGTTCTTTCTACTTTAGTCGTGTCCAAAATTAAGGACAGAGTAACTTCCACCAAGTTCTTATATTTATAAATAAAATAAAAAATTGCATTAAAATTTTCATATTAGGGGAGATAGGATAAAAAATAATGATATTTAGGATAAGATGGAAGTGACCTTTGTAGTGGATAAGATGGTCAGAAAAAACGTATCTGAAATAGTTTGGACATGTGAAAAGGATATGTGTAGATGTCTCGATAAGGAGGCGTGATACATTGGATATAAAGGATATGAGGAGGGGTAAAGGTATGCTAAAGAAGTATTAGGGAGATCAGGTGATTAAACATGACGTAGCTCAAATTAAGCTTATCAAGGAAACATTTTTTGATAGGAAGTTTGGAGGTCACGAATTTGAATAGACGGATCATTTTTCGGTAAGTTTAGGCTTGGTGGGAGCCTAGGAGGATTGTGTGAGTTTATCGTATACATGTATTGTATTTTAATTATTGCATTATTTCATTGTGTTATTGATTCATATAAAAAAGCGAAATAAGTATCATCCAAAACATTCTAATTAATTTTCCTTGACCAACATTTTCAATTGTATTTATTTCGCCTTTCAATGTGTGTTTGTATCATCATATCACGATCAAAATATTTTTTTTGTGCATTTTTGAAAATATGCCCTCCTTTAATAAAATAAATAAAATTGAAGATAGAAAAAATGGAAAGGTAATTATAAGGTTAGAAAGTAAATTCTTACCAATAAAGTGAAAATTCAAAAAATCTAACTGGTTGAGCTCTAGTCGTATGACATCCAATTTTCACTAACATGCAACACCATTCAAATTCTTTTTCCTTTCTTTCTTGAAATTAGGGTGACATCTAATTTAATTATTCCATTCTACTCTCTTTAAATTAAGTAAACTTAGAGTATACACTAAAAATATAGAAATAGTATTTCCTCAATTTCAATCTAGAGTTAAAATTAAAGAAACTAAATTTTGTGATGTTAGATAAAATATTGTGTAAGGTATTAAAAATGCCCTTTAAATTTGGTGAGGCTTTCTTGCTTTTTTAGAGGGCTCCGACTCTATTTGTCTTTCATGTTTTAGTAGACAGTAGTTCTTTATTTAGATAGTTGTGGGTACTAGTCAGACATCTATCTGACTTTAGTAGAGGTTGTTAGGATTTTGCCTTGATTTTCTTATCTAATTTGAAGTTTATTTTTTTCTAAAAGAAAAGACAAAACATTACAATAAATGTTTTTTACTTTTCCCGGAAGGAAAATATAATTTTCTTCCATATTTTGGTTATTCCTTTCTTAGAGGAAATGTTTGGAATCCTATAAATTGAAGAACCCTATTCTCATATCAAGAACACTAACAAAATCCACAATGTAGTCATTTAGAGAGTCTTGTTTATGAGGAGATTTTCTCCTAAATATATTTATGTTTTTTCTTATTAGTTTTATAATATGTAGGTCGCTTGACCAAACTATATTAATAATATATTTTTAGTATGTTTTTATTTGTCGTCTAATTTATCAGCATATGATTTGCAATTGTAATCTTTCGCATGACGCCCTAATCACTTTCGAACCCAACAAAAGCTTCATGAACAGAGTTAGTGAGTCAGTTCAGTCTCTAATATTCATTTGTTAAAAATATATTTGTTATTTATATTTCAGACTTGTTTTCCGACTTTCAACTTAAGTATATTTAAGTTACTCAAGTGCATGTCTCCTTAAGCTTTCCATGTATGTTAGTCTTCCACTCAATAGTCAACTAAACCAATGAGTTGCTTAGGATCAGAAATCGTTTTCAAGTATCGGTCACGGCCAAGGTATAAACTTGAGGTGTGACAAGCTGACTTTAGGAACCATAACCAAATAGGTATATGTTAAGTACTTAGTGAATTCAGCCCCACAAAAAGGCATTCATATATCCGAAGCAATGATAGGCCAGCAAGTTTGAAAAAAATTAGTAGTAAATTCATCTAACTCGGAACACTTTCAGGTCCATTGAAAAAATACAACCTTTTATTTCATCTTCAGTAGGAGAGGAGATGGGAAGTGATTATGGAGGGTTAATGATACTGAGGTTTGAAAAGTCTGTAAATACTAGATTCTGATAGAAAAGCCCTTGGAAGTATCTAACTACAACTTCAAGTATATTTTTGTTACCTTCCACTCATTGATAACACTCATCTTGAATCTTGTTGATGATGTTGTGAAAATAGGCAGAATTGATGTCCCCTTATGTTAACCATTTCACTTAAGTACCTAGTAAAGCATACTCAACCTTCGCTTTATTTAGAATGACTCTATTGATACGTCGTGGACTGCCCGCATCGACTGTGGCATGTGCACATCACTCAGCCGATGTCGATCGTGGACTGCCCGCATCGGCCGTAGCCTGTGCATATCGCTCAGTCGTCGTCGGACGTGGCATGCCCGCATCACTCTTGGCCTGCACACAACCGTCAGCTGACGTCGGATGTGGCCTGCCCGCATCGCCTTTGGCCTGCACACAACTGTCAGCCGACGTCGGACGTGGGCTGCCACTATCATCTGTGGCTTGCACACATCGATCAGCCGACGTCGAACGTGGCCTACCAGCATCGTCCGTAGCCTGCACACATCGGTGTGCCGACGTCGAACGTGGCCTGGTCGATACCATTAGTTTTATTGAAAAAAACTTTGTTCAGGTGAATAATAGTATATTCTAGTCTCTTTGAATCTTCATAAATATTTCTATACACTTCCCTAGACCAAAGGCTCACAAGCACATATCGAAGACATCTTAACGCTAAAAAATTTCATCTATCAGGGACATATCAAAGATGTTGACAATATATGTTACCTGTGAAAAGTTAAATTGGTAAAAATTAACCAATCTGATAAGTTGAATTAATATGTAAAAACAATGTGATGTTTCACATATAAACATCACATTGAAGCTCGAAACAAAAAATAAATTGAAGCTCGAAACAAAAATATGAAATTAATAAAGCATATATATATACACACCAGAGCATCAAAATATTTTTGACGATTTCCTTCCATTTTCTTGACTAATTATACATAAAATTTCATGAAAATAATCTTTCTCTTAATAACCAAGTTTGAAGATTCTTACCGACAATCTTATAAAGACAAACATTTAAAGAAATTGACGCTTTATTTGATTTCTATGCCAAATAGGGTTTATATTCGAAGTTAAAGAAATTGAAGCTATAATCTCCTTGTTTGAATAACTAATCTTCAATTTTTAATTCATTTTAGCTTTAGATTTTCTAATTTCACGTCAATTTAATCCTACAAAATAAAATACACTATTAAGCACGATCCATAAAATCAATGCTAATATACTAAAATGAGGCAATTAATAATTAAAAATATGTATTTTTGGCCTCTCAACAATAGCCAACAAATCAAATTGAGATTTGAAGTTTTGAACGGTTTACAAAAGAATTGGACTCTTGTAATAATTATAATATTTTTACTTTTTTTAGACACGACACAAAAAGTAAAACTCTTAAACTAAAGAAGTTGAAAGTGTGCTGGAAATAAATATATCCTATCAAATTTAGTACCGTAATAATCCATATTTTCTTCTTTCTCCCTTTTTGTTCATCAAATTTTTTTTTATCCGAGGATCATTTTACTAAATAAAAGTCAAAAGTAAATATGTACAAAAAGTTAAAAAGGAAAAATCATGTCTTGATCCATAAATGGATCCGGCCCAACTAAAAGTATAAGAAGAGTTTCCAATCTACTCTTAGCTAAGAGTGCTCCTTGTCTAGTTTTTCAAAAAACTCTAAACCCTTTTCTTCTTTTCCAGTCGCTTCATTTCTTGGTAAAAATCAGTAGTCTTTGAGCTACTGATTCTTTTTCTTTTCAGATTTTTGCTTTCTCTTTTACGACACACTTTAAAACCTTTTTTTTTTCACATTAGTGTTGCATATCTACATTACAGCTTCTAATATTTTATTAGAAAAAATAGAACCTATTAATTATTTCTTCTTTTGTTCTTATCATATATTACATTTATTTATTTTTCGTACACACAAAACTAAAAATCTGCCAATATTAACTCTACACATATAATTAAATAATAAATTGAGAAAAATAATAAGTGACAGATTTGTCTATTGTAGAGTCTTTAATGAAGGGGAAAAAATTCAATAACTTTTCTAAGCCATGTGTTTGCAATGCATTATCTTAAATATTATTGTAAAAAGTTATTTATTAATATAAAATTTGAATAATTTAATTGAAAGTTCTACAATATTTATGCTAAATGTAAGTTATTTTATCTTTGGCATAATACATAAACATGACTCTTAACTTGGTGTCAGTTGGCAATTATGACCTTTAACTTTGGATAAGCATACGTAGAAACTTAAACTTGTATAAAATTAAACAAACATACATACTCTTCCTACATGACACCCTACATGACAATTTTGTGTCCTACATGGCATCTTATGTGTATTATGTCATGTAGGACAAATGTGTCTACTTGTTCAATTTTATACAAGTTTAAGTGTCTACTTGTGCACACTCAAAGTTAGAGGGCATAGTTGTCCGTTAAAGCCAAGTTAATGATCATGTTTATGTATTATGCCTTTTTCTTTCTTTCCTTTTCTATATAAAATTTGCACTTTTTTTACTATATTTAATACTGCTTAAGCAAAATCAAAATTTTAAAATTCACTAGTAAATATTTTGGGGATAAAAAACAAATTGTTAAAGTGTTCTGAAATTGTTTAATGATTTGAGAACAACTATTGAAAAAAGTCCATTATCACAGATTCACGACGCTATATCTATATATGCAAAAATAATTTCTTAGTCTCGATCGTAAAATAGTTGGTCGGTCTCTCTTTCTATTACGTGATTATTATTATCAAAATTAACCACTTGCAAACTTTCCTCTTAATTATTTAATTCAAAGCCAATAATCTAAAGCCACCACCTATAAAGTCTAATATAAGTAAATAACATGATTGATTATGACAACAATCTAGTAGGCCACAATTCTTATTATTTTATTAGAGGCTAATAATGGCCATGGTGGGGATTTTTGCATTTGGACCTTTTGTTTTCATCAATTAGTACAAAAAAGAAAATTAATTATTTAGTCAAATAATTACTCTATTTTTAGCTAGAAAGAATGTGACATTTGGTGCAGTAGGATTTACGTGTCTAATTTGTGTGAATTTAGAATATCTATGTCCTCTTTTTTTAAAAAAAAGAATAATTAAATTATTTTCAAGAAAACAACTAAATTATTTTCAAGAAACATATATAATGCCTATTTAAAAGTTGAACAAGACTTGGTCTACCATTAACAAAATCAAACATATAATATACATATAAAGTCATTCGAGTTTGGCTTGTGGGGCTAATTCAAACTTTATAGTGGACTAAAAGTAAGCTTTTAAAACTCATTTTAATATCCGAAAAAAAATTAAATACTCTTAAAAAAATAGATCTTCCAAATATCATGCCTACCATTATATGATTATAATATTATTACTTACTAAATTTGTTATGTCCAGCCACCGATAAAGTTTAGTGGGTGAAAAAATAAAAAAGTTCACTTCTGATTTGAGCAAATTTTGATGGGTTAGTCATAACTCAATATTGCCATATAGGGTCGAATTTGATTTTTAAAAATACATATTTGATAGAAAATTTGAGGAGCATATAATTAGATAGATTGAATATCACAATTATATATATAAAACACACGTTCCTTACGATCCACTTGATAATTTTTATGATGATACGAGAAACTATATATTCCTTGCAAATTAAATATATTTAACAAAATGCTCTCATAGTATGTCGGTCGCACTAATAAAGAAAATTAAAAGAGAATGTATTTTACTTAGATTGGCAACGTTTGAGCACTTCCTTATGTGTGAGCGAAAAATGTTGAAAATAGCTATCGAACCCAAGTATCCAACCATTAGGGATTGTAGTTAGCTCATTTGTTTGTCCTCCTCATAAAGCCTATTTATAATATATAAATACATTATTATGGGTATTGAAAATAAAATTAGGATTAGCTTCACAAAGAAAATGCTCCGCATCTTTTGAGAATTTTAGGTTATGAAAACAGGTGAAATCATTTATTTTCTGAAAATTCTCAACGATCGATAGAATAATTGTGATTGTTGTAGATATTTTTTCATTAAAAAGAAAGGTAAACTACCTTATTATACATACATTCATATACTATATATACTAATTCTATCTATACTTCAAATAATTATGTATCTTACTTCCTAGTTCCTATTATCTATTGAGAAAAATACGCCTAGATACACGTATTTTTGTCACCAAAATACATTAAAATAGGGAGAGAGACGAGTGAGATAGGAATAGAGATATTAAAATAGTATAAGAAAGTTAGAAAGATCAATTACTTAGTTACAGTCTGTTAATTAGTTATGGTCTATTGACAGCTGTACACCACTAGTCACTACTAGGTGACTCTATAAATAGTGATTACATGCCATTGTAGTGAACAATTTTATCAATACAATAAAACAGTTTCTCTTCTTCTTCTTATTTTCTCTGTAGCTCACAGATATGCATCAATGGTGATTGTGTGTGTTGAGTACTGAGCACAATTTAACATGGTATCAGAGCAACGATCTCACCTCCAGCTGAGCATAGAGTTTTGAGTTCATCGCAATCTCCAATTAAGAGCACAAATGCCTGAGGATCAAGTTACTACATCCATGGCAGCTCCGGGAATAACAACAATAGATCATCACCATCCTCTTTACCTTCAAGCTTCTGACTCTCCATGTCTGGTAATAATTCCGATTAAACCCACAGGTCTAGAAAATTATTCCCTGTGGAGTAGATCGATGAAACTGGCTCTGCGAGGCAAAGGTAAGCTAGGGTTTGTGGATGGTACTTGCCCTAAGAGCAAGTATGTAGGAGAATTAGAGGAATTGTGGGAAAAATGTAATGCCATTGTGTTATCATGGATTGGTAGCACTGTATCTGTTGAATTAGTTCCTAGCATAGTTTATGCTTCGACTGCTAGGAAGGTTTGGGAAGAATTCAAGGAACGATTTGATCGATCTAATTTGACCAGGATCTACTATCTGTGGTCTGAAATTGCAAATTTGAAACAAGGTACTGACTCTGTGACTTGTTATTACTAAAAAATGAAGGATCTATGGAATGAACTTGATGTCATGGTTTTACTACCTTCATGTTCCTGTGAAGAATCCAGTCTCTATGTGACACATTTAAAGTCACAACGGCTGATGCAGTTTCTCATGGGACTCAATGAAAGTTATTGCAGCTTGAGAAGTAACATTCTCTCTAGAAACGACACTATGACAGTGAATGAAGCCTATGCTATCATAACTCAAGAGGAGAGCCAAAGATCATTGGGGGTGGTTGATCATCAAAAGGATCCTCTGACATTGCTGGTTGGAAGAGCTCAAGGTTATCGACCTAGAAAACCAGGAAGTTATGGAGGATCTACAGGAGGCACATCAGGATCTGCAGGTGGAGGGATTCCTTGCATTCATTGTGGTTACAAAGGCCATCTGAAGGATAATTGCTATAGAGTAATAGGCTATCCTGAGGATTTCAAAAGCAGGAGGAAATCATCAGAACAGGCACAACCTGCACATCCTAAACCTGCAGCCAATGCTAGCTTGAATGACAACCATAAAAATCAAGGATAAGGCTATTTTCTCATAGAGCAACAATATCAGGAATTGCTTGGAAAACAACAGGCTCACTCTCACTCCAATAATGAATGTGTATCAAATATGACAGGTATACATTCCTGTCAAATGTTATTACTTCTGAGTGGATTGTTGACTCTGGATCATCTCACCACATTACACCTTATAGAGAGTTATTATCTGATATTAAGAAACTTGAGAATCACCTTAGTGATAAAGTTCAAGTGCCAACTGGTGGAAGAGCACAAATCAAAGGTGCAGGGACTGCTTCTATCTTTGGAGCTTATAGCATGAAGAATGTTCTTCATGTCCCTGATTTCAAGTTCAATCTTCTCTCAGTTTCCCAGATAACCAAGGCCCTATTTTGTGTTGTATTATTCTTTCCTTAATTTTGTGTCTTTCAGGGACTTTACAATGGCAAGGTCTTGGGGATTGGTAGAGAAAGGGATGGACTATATCTGTTACAGGAGAAGACTATTCCAATAACAAATGCTGCAGGATTAAAGCACAATACAGAGGGAATACTTTGGCATCTCAGATTAGGCCATCCTTCCACAACTGTTATGAATCATATAGCCTCTTTAAATAAATGTGCAGACTCTATAATACAAGAGAAATGCCATATATGTCCTTTAGCTAAACATCACAGATTGAGCTTTCCCAATAGTTGTAGCAATACAGTGGCTTGTTTTGAATTGTTGCATGTAGACTTGTGGGGACCCTACAAATGCCCACCTATGATAAGAAATATTATTTTTTAACTATAGTTGACGATTACAGCAAGTATACTTGACTTTGTTTGATCCAATCTAAATGTGAAGTTACTACAGTTTTGAAATTTTTTTTGTGCTTGATTAAGACTCAATTTGGTACATGTGTAAAAACCTTGAGGTCTGATAACGGAATTGAGTTCTTTAATTCAAATTGTGAGAAGTTGTTAGCTTCTTATGGCATACTCCATCAGAGTAGTTGTCCTTATTCTCCTCAGCAAAATGGCACAGTTGAAAGGAAACATAGGCACATCCTGGAAGTGGCTAGAGCCTTACGGTTCCAAAGTGGAGTGCCCCTTAGCTTTTGGGGTGATTGTGTCAAGACTTCAGTTTACTTAATCAACAGATTGCCTTCTCCAATATTGAATGGTCAGACACCTTATGCATTACTATATGGCAAGCAAGCTAATCTTGATCACTTAAGGGTGTTTGGTTGTTTATGCTATGCTAGCAAACTACCTAGAGGGGACAAATTTGCTGCAAGGGCAAGGGAAGCTGTCATGATTGGTTATTCTGAAACTCAAAAGGGCTACAAGTTGTATGATCTAGCTGACAAAACATTCTTTGTGAATAGAGATGTCAGTTTTAGGGAGTCTACATTTCCTTTCCAAAAGCTAGCTCAGTCTGCCCTAGACATATCCAGCACCGATGGTCCAACCCCTATTGATAGTCCTTTGGATGATCATGCACCTGTTGGTGCTCCTGCACAATTGGTACCTGAAGTAGTTGAGACAGTTCCACTTGATGCTATGCAGACTGACTCTTTGGTTCAGGAAGCAATTTTGGATCCTACTCTTGTTGATACAGCTGTAGTATAGGTAGATGAAGTACAGACAGATGAAGTACAAGCCCCTATCTCTGATCCTCTAGCAGGGCCTTCTCACAATAGACCTCTTTGGACATCTAAGCCCCCTAAATGGCTTAAAGACTATGCCTCAATTGTCAAGCCTAAGGGCCACAGTTCCTACCCTATTTCTCAATCTGTTTCATATGACCATCTTTCTACAGCTTATCAGGTGTATTTGACAAATTTTTCCCCTGCAACTGAGCCTACCTCCTTCCAGATGGCCTCTCAAGATCCACAGTGGATTCATGCCATGCAACAAGAGATAGATGCATTAGAGGCTAATCACACATGGGAGCTCACTCATTTACCTGCTGGCCAGAAAACCATAGGTGCTAAATGGGTGTATAAGATTAAACACAAAGCCAATGGTGAGGTTGACAAGTATAAGGCTAGATTGGTGGCTAAAGGTTATACTCAAAGAGAAGGTTTGGATTATCATGAGACCTTCTCCCCAGTTGCCAAGATGGTCTCAGTCAAAACCATAATCAGTGTTGCTGCTTCCAAGGGTTGGGATCTTTTCACATGGATATGAGTAATGCCTTTCTTCAAGGTGACTTAAATGAGGTTGTGTATATGGAACTTCCTCAGGGTTTCCATAAACAGGGGGAGACTAGAGTATGCAAGCTCTTGAAGTCATTATATGGCCTTAAACAAGCCTCAAGGCAATGGAATATCAAACTCACAACTGCTCTCCTAGCTGACAATTACAAACAGAGTTCTCATAACCACTCATTATTTACCAAACAGCAAGGATCAAGCATAGTGATCATTCTCATATATGTAGATGACCTTCCTATCACTGGGAACAGTCAAGATCTCATTCAGGCATCTAAGGAGTATCTTCAAAGTAAGTTCAAGGTAAAGGACTTAGGTCAGCTCACTTATTTTCTGGGAATAGAGGTCTTAAGGTCTAAACATGGAGCTTTGCTCAACCAAAGGAAATATGCTTTGGAGGTCATTTCTGATGTTGGTTTAAGTGGGGCAAAGTCAGCCTCCATACCATTGGAAGCAAATGTCAAATTGACCAGTGTCTCTTATGATAATCATGCAGGAAAGCCAGTTAATGATCCATTACTGGAAGATGTTCTTGCTTACCAAAAATTAGTTGGGAAGTTAATTTACTTAACAATAACTAGGCCTGACATATGTTTCACTGTGCAATTGTTAAGTCAATTCATGCAGCAACCCAAGAAGTCTAACTGGGAGGCTGCTCTTAGAGTAGTCAGATATTTCAAACATTCTCCAGGATTGGGAGTTTTTATGAAAAAAGGTTCTACTTTGGAGTTGAAAGCTTATTGTGATTCAGACTGGGCAGCATGCCCTAATACTAGGAGATCAGTAACAGGGTTTGTGATTCAACTTGGAGGCTCCCTAGTTTCTTGGAAGTCAAAGAAGCAACATACAGTTAGTCGTAGTTCAGCTGAGTCAGAGTATAGAAGTATGGCTGCAGCAGTTTCTGAGGTCATCTGGCTAGTTGGTCTATTGCAGGATATTGGTGTCCAAGTTCCAACTCCTATAGACCTATTTTACGACAACAAAGCTGCAATACAAATAGCTTCCAACCCCATGCTCCATGAGCGTACGAGCATATCGAAATTGACTGTCACTTTGTGAGGGAAAAACTTCAGGCAGGGCTGATCAAACCTGCACATTTATCTACTACTTTGCAACTGGCTGATTTGCTTACTAAAGGGCTGGGAGTGGCACAACATCACTTTCTTTTATCCAAGCTTGGAGTTCTAGATGTCTTTCATCCTACAGCTTGAGGGGGTGTATTAAAATAGTATAAGAAAGTTAGAAAGATCAATTACTTAGTTACAGTCTGTTAATTAGTTATGGTCTATTGACAGCTGTACACCACTAGTCACTACTAGGTGACTCTATAAATAGTGATCACATGCCATTGTAGTGAACAATTTTATCAATACAATAAAACAGTTTCTCTTCTTCTTCTTATTTTCTCTCTACAGATATGCATCAATGGTGATTGTGTGTGTTGAGTACTGAGCACAATTTAACAAGAGACAAGAGAGATAGTCATGTATATGTATCTGGGATACCATATACATGGGAGAGTGGTGAACGAGGTGAGAGGGAGGCGAGCGAGATGAGCAAGATTTGTAAGTGTCTCATATAATGTGAATCTACTTGGATAAAATATATCTAGAACAAATTACACCTAATTTTGACTTCATGTATCCCGAGATACATGTTTCTGAACGCACCAAAATCTGATAAGATTTGTAATATTGCAAAATAGTGTGTATCTAAATAATTAGCTCCTAAACTAATGTGGTTTTTGTAAGTTACCCCAAAAAGAAAACAACAAATCTCCTAATTAGTATTTTCGGTTAAATACTACATCAAGTTTATGTATCATTATAATACATGATTCCAAATCACTTTTTCTTGATCAATAAAGATGTAAATAATATTGTTGATCAATAAAGATATAAATAGTATTGCTGGACCACAAACTTTAGACCCCATGAACAGCTCAGTCATTAGTAATTTTCCACTAAAAGAGATAAGAAATAAAAGAATAAGCTATGAGAAAATTAAAGAGGGAACAAATTTATGAAATCTCTCGAAAGGCATATGGGGTCCTTGAAATTCCTATTTATTACTATTTTTATTTATATAAGAAGAAAATTGCAAGGTACCACCAAACAAATATGGTTTATGTCCCCTCTCTCCTTTTCCATAAAATAAACAGCTTTTTAGAATATGATATGTATATACTATATAGACAGTTGTGTTGTTTCCTAGGAATGTCCCAAAAACTTTGTATCCGATTTAAAATTTTTAGAGGTCGATGACTTTTTATCCAATGTGCTATGGTTCATAATTTTGCTATGATAGAGTCACTTATAATTATTAGTCTATTTTTTTAATTCATTCAATTTAATTATTTACTTAATGATATTTTTAAAATTAAGTTCAATGTTAAATGAATATAAATTAGTTGCTTGACGGACAACTTAACTCGGGCGTCAATCACATCCTACCCAATTTAAAGTTTTTTTAGTTGACTAACTCAACTGCTAGCTTTTAAGTGTGCTTCGCCAAACAACTAGTTATAGTTTTCTACAATATGTAAATTAAGATTTTTTCCCCCAAAATATTATTATTTTTATTTGGATTTAAAATTGTTTTTAAATAAATAAAAACTATTTATTTATATAGACGCATTAAAAAAAGATGATTTTAATTATTCAACGTCCAAATTTATAGTCAAAATTTTAATAATATTAATGTATATTCAATTCAAAAATTCATACCTTTAGAAAGAACAAAGAAACAAACGAGGTTAAACTATCTCAAGGGAAACGACTTCATTATAGTAGTAATCAAAAGAAACAAAGATAAGGATATAAAAAATCTAGAGTAATTTTAAAATGCTTTAAAAGTGTTGGCAATGAGGAATGTTTGGTACAAGGAGAATATTTTTCATTAAAAATATTTATTTATTTTTTTGAAAAATGAGTTATTCTTAACTTTTTTTTTTCCTAGTAATTAGTAAATAATGAATAAAATATATTATTTTAAAAATATTTATATTTAATTTAATAAAAAATAAGAATAAGAGGAGTTGGGGAGTGGGGCCTCAGGGGTGGCCAGGTGGGAATTGGGATGGTCGAGGGGTAGGAGTGAGTGTTGTTGAGTGGGTGGAGAGGATGCAATAATAAGAATCACACTTATTGAACTTGTTCTTTCTATTATTATCTTCCTCATTTTAAAGAAATTTGTCGTTTCAGAAAAAAATACTTTTTAAAATTTTTATCCAATTAAATATAGAAGCTCAAAAAATATTTTTCTCCGAAGCAGGAAATGTCAAGTCTATGGTACCAAAGGAAAAATAAAATGAAATGTCAATTCTATTCCCACTTTGACTAGGTGAAGGGAATACATAGATGATGGAATAATGTCATTGTCCAAAATAGTTCATGTCTATCTTTCTTCACCAGAAATAATGTTAACTTCTTATCAGGCATAATTCTTGCCTTTTCTTCTCATTAATGCCAAATTCCACACCACTAGTACCACTACAACTGTCTTTTATTATTTTTTAAAAAAAGTATTTTTATTGGAAACTTTTAATATATGTTGATGAAAATTGATGTGAAAATTAAACTCTTTCATTTAAGAACTCCAATAACAGTGCTTGAGGTTGATCAATCTATTATTTTCTCTATAATTTGATGTCAGAATTTTGTACAATAAATAAAGGGAGAAATATAATATACTTTTTAAAAAAAATTACTAAAATAGAGAATTTTTTTAAATGAGTTAATTACTTAGATACACTTTAGTTTGTAATATTATGTATCTTATCAGATTTTGGTGTGTCCCGATGCATGTATGACAAGATACATAAGGTCGAATTTGTTCTAGATACATTGTATCCAAGTGAATTTTTGCATATATTTGGGCCAGATACATGCAAATCACATGTATCTAGTGTGATTCACATATATCTTGGATACATAACGAATCTCGCTTGTCTCTCTCCCTATTTTAGTATATCTGGTAGCAAAAATGCATGTATCTGCGTGTATCTTCCTCAATATATGATAGAAAACTATTAATTAATGATAAGATATGTAAAATTTTAAAAGTATAAATAATAATAGTATATAAATTATGAATTATGTCTAATTATGTAGTTTTTCATAAATAAATCATAATTTGTGTCATATTCTTTTTTCTTTTTACTTTTTGAGAAAAGACATAAAGTTACCACTAAAGTTGTTTCGTATTTGCATAAAGACATCTTAACTTTGGAAGTGTCCTATCACCTCACAAAACTTTTTAATATCTTTGTAAATGGGCCATTTTGACCCATTCCCGTTGTCACGCGTGATGCACACTCCTGTAATATTTTCAACCCAACCCGACCCTATTCTTTTCAAGAAAAGTCTTCTCTTTTCTTTTGCTATTTCTCAACTTTCCCTAAAATCACAAAATATAGAAAAGTCTTCTCGTTTTCTCTTGGTGTTGATAGTCTCGTTGTTGATGTTTCTTGGTGAAGATTCTTGGAGGGACAAGGAATTGAAGGTCTAACATGTTAGGGCTCTACATTATATGATAAAAATCTTCTTTTTTTGATTATAATGATTTTAGGGATTATTATAGTGTAAAGAGTGTTGGAATCGACGAAAATTAAAAGATAAAACAAATTCCTACCTTATTGCGCTTTGGGAAAATGATGAATTCGTCAAAGAGAGAGTACCAACGTTGATCTTGCTTTGGAAATATATGAAATTGTAAATTTAGGGCTACCAATGGCTCTTTTGAGTTTAAATTTGGGGAAGATGATGTAAATTAATTAAATAATTAATAATAAAGAAATAAAGCAACACGTGGCACTTTTAAACTGGTTAATGGCAGTAAAAACACTGCATCACGCGCCTCATGTGCGTGGCAACAACCCAAACAAGGAAATGGATCAAAATGGCCCATTTACAAAGATATTAAAAAGTTTTATAGGGGTGATAAGACACTCCCAAAGTTAAGGTGTCTTTATGCAAATACGGAACAACTTCAATGGTGACTTTATGTATTTTCTCTTACTTTTTTGCTTAAACAGTTATAACATCACATGACTAGAAACGAGTCATCATCTATTTAAGGATAAGGTAGAATCTCAATCACACAATATTTTACTACTAGGCTTCATTTCATCACTTGTTTTTTTAATTCTAAATCTTTACTAAGCTCCTCAGTCATGGTGTTCAAATTAATTTATATGCATATTATAAAAGGCGATGTTTAAAATTAATATATATGCATATTATGACTATGTTATCAGATTTTTGCTACATATCAATATTTGTAACTCCACCGATCAACAGTAAAGAGTTGATAAATAATGACTTTTTATTTAGCTTCTATTTATAAGATTTTGAATCATAAATTTACATAACTTTGATCGCAAAAATAACATTTGGACGCACCTTCTTACAGTTATAGTATAATACTATCGTTTTTTTTTAATAATAAAAGAATGTTTTCTTGTAATTTCAGTACAAGCAAGTAATCATATTATAAAGTCATCTATTGAGATTTGAGAAGAAGAATATAATACTAGTGCATGTCATTTTTGTACTTCCTTTTTTGCACCATATTCTTTTACTTTTAAGGGACAAAAGCAGGTTAAAGCAAATCAATTTTTATATAAGAATCTGGCCACAAATTGAATAGCTGAATTGCCTTTTATGAAAATAATAATAATAATAATATTTAAGTAATAACTTTTATGAGATAATTTTGATTGTTTTGGGTTTGACATGAGTAGGTGTTTCGAATAGAACAACCAGTAATCAAGTTTAAATAACATGACACATTTCATGTAATTAATTTCTTCTCTATATTAAAATCTGGAAACAATAGATAATATATTTGTGTTTTTTATGGAGTACTATTTATTAAGTGATCTTATGAAGTTATATTTTTTTTTTCTTCTTAAAAGAATAAGGACGGTATGATATGTGGTTGGTACTCTCGACAGATCTTGGGCAAAACAAAGCCCATTTTATTTTGGGCTTCAAAATGGAGTGGCCATTTTCAGTAAGCCCACTTAAGATGATTTTTGTCTAAAGAAAATTTCCCCAAATTTAATTAGGGAAAATTGTACATAATGACAAACTATTAATTCAAATTAAATGGTATAACCACACTTTGGTTTAATTGTGTCCTGTAGCAAACTGTTTGTCAGTCGCCTCTCTCCCTCAAACTCTCGCTCGCTACTCTCCCTCTCTCGCTCACTCTCTCTGTCGCTCGCCTCTCTCGCTTTATACAAACAGAAATGTATAAATTGTGTTTCTGTTTGTATAAAGCGAAAGAAAATTGTATATACACATGCAAATACATATATCTTCGTCCTATACACTTATAATTATACAATACAAATATTTCCCTGTCCAGTTCTCTTTTGCCTTTCTCTCTTTCTCGCTTTATACAAACACAGATTATACAAAATACAATGTATAATTTATGTTTGTATAAAGCGAGAGAGAACGATATTTGATAAACAAATGTTTTATTTCGATTCAATTGTATACAAATTCAAATTTTATACAGATATACAAACACATAAAATTAAATTGAGAGACTCTCAACAATTTATACAAACGA
>JAJOOR010019205.1:0-27793 GCA_036250505.1 Solanum acaule | reverse complement strand
GAACCTTTCTGGTTGATGCATATGACAAGGATTTTGGTCGTTCAGCCGAGATCAATATCAAAGGAGAAAACTACATGATTCTCTGTACTAATTTCATTTTATTCAGTTCTGTTATCATAATTAGACTATTTTAAATTGCACCTCAACCTGCCGATGTATTCCTCTTTATATGTGTTTTAAAAAGTTGGCGTAGGATTCAGGCGGATACAAAGGAAGGAACCAATGAAGAAGATGAAGAGTACAATAACAAAATTATTTGGGTTTATGATTTCGTTATTTTAGGAAAACTTGTTAGAGTTAATACTCAAGATCCTGTAAATCTGTTGGGTTGTTAATTAGTCAACAATCAATCCTTTAATAAAGAAAATAAGTTACACCCCTTTAATTCAAATTGATAAATTATTTATCTTAGCTTTAAAAACTGTTGGATACTTGTATCTCTGTCCTTAATGATACATCATACATGTATCTCGAGGTCAAAATATGGTATAAAAAGTAATATTACAATCTATTGGGAATTATAATAATTAGGATCTAAATTAATGGGATTTATGTAAGATGCCCATTTTTTTAATTAGGAGCAAAGTCCAAATCAAGGAGTTTCCATTGCTATGGGAATTTAGTCAGCCCATTAATAAATAGTACAAGAATCTCTTTTTGTTGCATTAAATTGGGGTGAATGGTGGAAAATGTAGTTGATGGAACTTGACGTGGCCCAATTGTTGTCCAATTATTTTGGTGTATTTATAACCAAATATATATAAAGCTAGAATATCAAACCCAAAAATAGAGTTATTATATAATTTCATTTATTTCTTTTGTGACCTTTTGGCTTTAAGGTTTCTATCACAGATTCCATGGTGTCTTTCATCATCTTACATATTCTATATACAACTTACATATGGTCTCTTCTTTTTTTTTACCAAAAATTGTAAAGTTGGTGAATATTGATATAATTCTTACAAATTAACAATGTTAAAGTAACTTTAATAATAGGAAATGAAGGTTCATGTGTAAGATAATACTCGTTTCGTTCTATTTTATATGATTTAGTTTGATTTTGCGTGGAGTTTAAAAAACAAAAAGATTTTTGAAATTTGTGGTTTAAAATGAGTGATAGATGTTTGTACAATTATAAATCATTTCATTAAGAGTAAAATAGACATTTGGAAGTTAAATTAGTACTAAATATAGAAATGTATCATTTTTTTACAACAGACCAAAAAGAAAAATTAGTCATATAAATTGGGACAAGAAAATATTGTATTTTGAGTCACAAAACACGATCATTTTACGCCCTTGTTAAGTAAACAGTAAGAGATATCAAATAAGCAGATTGAATTGAATTCGAAAATGTCAAAATAGATTAAATTAGAAAATAGAAGATACTTGAGCTGAAACGAGTTGGACTGAAATGAAATAAAAATTAGGTTAAAACTCAACCCCTCAAAGTGACTATGACAGTGTCACAAGCAATAGTATAAGAGCATGAACCCCCACCCCCCCCTCTCACCCCAACTCCCCACCCAACAAAAAAAAAAGTGAGTATGACTCAATCATCAATGTATTATTATTATTAATAATAATAAATAATGATATAAGAGTATAGTGCATGGTATTTTTATGTTACAAAAATCTTCCTAATCCTAAAAGAAGGGCAGCATTTCTGTACATTGTCGCAGCTCCTCCTATTCCTTTTTTTTTATTATTTAATCTTCTAATAATATCTTTTATTTTTCTCATTTTGTAATACTTACTTGTCTATCAATTTTTTTTGCCTTATTTATATAATATTACACTGAATATGTTATTGTTATTCAATTTATACATGTCAACTAGGAAAAAAAATTAAAACTATAAGATCTCTCTATGAAGTTTGATTTAGGCTCAAATGTTGTTAAAATTGCCCTAACAATTTGAAACCAGGGGAATAATGAATCAACCTCTTTATTTTTCTCCACTTAAATACTCTTTTTCCTATACAGTGCAAATTTAGTAACGTAACGTGCAACTAATCCACACGTAACATACCTTAATCTTGGAGTTGTGGTAGAACTAGAAGTAGAGGTGGTTTTTATCATAATTTTCCTATTTAATTATTCCAGAAATTAGTGATCAAGAACTACTTAAATAAATAAACAAACATAATGAAAATCCATTGAATTTGAAGTAATTTGAGCAAAGTTAAGTATTAATGTTAGAGGGAAGCTACAAAATTGCTTTTGTAGAATATTACATAGACATGAATTTTGTTTTTATAAATGATCCTCCTAATTAAAATTCCTAAGAATTTTCAAGTTTCTCAAGAAAACAAAAAATGAGGAATTTTAATATGCTAGCTAGCTACAAGAAAAAAGAGAGGCTATTTTTGCAAACTATTTAATGGTGTCTAGGTCTATGTCCTCTTGGGCCATAATAATCTTCATGAATATTTGGTAACCAATGGTGTGATTTTTTGGCTACTTTTGAAAGTCTTCCTTTTGTTGTCAATGATGAACAATGGCCATCTTTGCAAAGAGTACTAGCTTCTCCAATAACTCCTTTACTACTTCCTGTCAAATTAGTTTTTTCCTGCATAATAATAATAAAAATATTATTAAGACATATTACAAAGTAATTAAGTTAAAAATATATTTTCTCTTAAGCTTCTAGATAAGATAATCGTACATAAAGACATATATAGTCGGGACTTTTAGTTTATAGGTTCTAAAACACAATTTTCTTTTACCTACTTGTTCGTTATAGTTAGTGATATATATTAAATGATTTTTTTCAACACAAATGAGGAGTTTTAGACTAATCTAGCTATTGGGTTCTGTTGAATCCGTAAGTTCCACCCCCTAGTCACACGACTAGCATTTTATATACACCTCAGTCTAAAAGACATAGATAAAATAGCTTCTTTATGTTACATGTTTGATTCAAAAATTAAGCACATGACGAGACATGCATGTTTAAGCTTTTAGATGAAATAATTAGAGAACTCGAAAATATTAGCACTAGAATTCTAAAAGAAAATGTGGTATATATTCTCACCTGTAATTTATGCCCTTTCTTCAAGTGTCTACCTTGTGCTTCATGGATTAGAGTGGATAAATAAAGTAGAAATATAAGTAGCATTACTTGCTTCATATCTAGAATGGTATAAGAGAGATTATATCTTTTTGGATGATGAGAATATAATGATTAGCAAAAGTTGATAGAATTAGAACTTTCTTGAGGAATATATAGAAGAAATGGTGAGTTTCTAACTTCAAATTTTTAAGATATATATTGGAGTGGAATGGTGAGTGATAACAAATGGAGGTTTTGGTTTAATATATATACATAGAATTAAAGAATGACAAATCAAAAGTCTAGTTCTAGGGGACCACGAAAAAGTTTATTTAACATGTTACTATTTTATTGAGGTTTATATACACAGATCACCAGGTGTGTTTGGTAGTGTAGTAAGTACTTCTTCTGTTTAATTTTTAATAAAAAGTTTTGAAGTTAAGTTCTAGATATGAAGTCGTTTGATAAGACGTTTTAGTTTTAGCTAGTTTGGAGTATAAGTTTAAGTTATATATATCATCACTATAAAACATATATTATACACTATCAAAAAAGATATTTACACTTTAGACTCCTTAAATATAAAATTTATAATCTTTAAATCAAGATAAGTCATCTAACTACTACGACAAATAAAAGTTACATAATAATATAAATCATCACCACACTGATTGTATATATAACTTAAGCTCTTTTTACATTATATGTAAATTTTAACATGTAATGACTAGTTAATTATTATTTTTACCGGATATTAATTAATAATCACCAAAAAATTACATATAATTTGCTTAATGAGTATAGGTCAAAAGAGGAGCCTTAGAATAACTAAGACTAGTATAGGTCATCGTGAGATAGTAATTAATAATAATATCACAACATGACAACTCATTGGAAATGGAAAAAAAATGTAAATAGTGTTTCTCTTTCTTTTGTTCTATTTCAATCACCAACAACTAACCCAACATTTACTAGTTGATAAGATTATGGTGTGTTTCCCTTGTTAGTTTGTCTACTCCTAAACCAAGAAAACTAAAACTTATATTAGCTTTCAAGTGGAAATATATATAGCTACAAATTGGCAAAAAAAAAGTTATATAAGTATTTGTGTGTAACAAGATCTAATTTTTTCCATTGTATATTACATGGAGGAAAGAGAATGCTAAGCTGAAGAGATAGTAAGAATCGAATTCACACATGTAGTTTGTAAATTTTGTAACAACTTCTATCATTAATAATAATATCATTAATCCTATTTAACGATGAATTAGGGGGAAAAAGTTAGCTATCAATAATAATTTCGTTGCTAATTTCTATTTATTTTTTATTGATTGTAATTGAATAAATATGTACTCCTATCTCCTACCATAGTAAAGAACTCTACCTTTTGTCATATTTTTTTCAAACATGTAATCATAGCACAATTTTTGTCAATCTTTCAATTGTCTCTTGATTTGCCAAGATATAGCTAGGATTTGATGGATCAACTTCAACACATGCATATATTTGACATCATAAAATTGGAGATATCCTTATTCTTCTTTGGCAGATCTATATAGATAATTGTACAAGTATTTCCCAATTTTCATGATTAATCAAATCATGACATCATGGATGTACAAACTACTCTTTCATCTTAATTAACCGGTAATGAAATAAACATGAGTTGTGAGGGAGTGAGAAGTACTCTTTTGAGTCCCCCTTGATATGAAATCGCTTTTGTTAGGAAGCGACCAACGTGAGACATTTCAATACGAATTCAAATTTAATCGAATTTCAATACAAATATCAAATATCGGATAATAATAATTAAAAAAAGACATATCAATTGGATATTAATATGCTATTAATCAATTATCAGCAGACAAAGAAACAGTGGTTTTTTCCCTAGGAATTGATAAAAAAAAATTTGGACCACTTAACAGTAATTAATTTGGGACATGTTTTAGGAATGTTTCGACAATAAAAAACAGCAACTAAGCAATCTAATGTGGGAAAATAGTTGGTTTCCACTTGAATGAACTAATTGAACACTAACATACAAACTTAAAATTTTAGAAATAGAAATTTGGGTATTTTAATTAATCTCACCAATTGGTGAACTAATTTCCAACTTCGTTTGACTTTAATTTTTGTAAATCAATTCATAACAACCTAGTAAATTTATATTCATTGTTTTTCAAGGATTGACGTCACCTTTTATTTTTGGAGTTTTCAGGTCATGAAACAATAATTCAAGATTATCTCAGTTTTCATGTGTATTAATTCATTAAATTTTTGAAGTCAGACCATTTTTTGTTTGGCACCAAATTTTGTGGGTCCATTCGTAAAGACATATTCATTGTTACTCAAGTACTGACATCACTTTTTGGGAGTTTCGGAATCACTTCAAGATTATCTAAGATTTTCATGTGTATTAGTCCATAAATTTTTCATAATATATTTTTTTAACTGCGTTTGATCCCAAATTTTGTGGATCCATATGAAGCGACCTGGTGAAAGAAACTCATTGTTTCTTAAGGATCGACATCGCCTTTCTCCCCTAGTTTTTGGTTCATGAAACAAAAATTCAGAATCATCTTAATTTTTTTTGTATGTATAATGTATTAGTTAAAAATTTTTGGAAATAAGTAAGACAAAAACTTTGCTTAATAAATTTTCTAAAGTGAAGGCTATTTCTTAAAAAATTGGCCGAAAGATCAAGACCAACCTATTTGTGAATTTGACCCCTAATTTCCTGGTTAATGGGCCGCTCCTATCAGACACAGCCCATTTGCTAAAAGGTCAAGAAGTGGGCCGGCTCCATTTCATTTTGAAAGTGGCTTCAAGTAATTAAGGTACGATGCGTTTGAAGTTAGGCTTGATAGTTTCGACTTAGACATAAGTCGGAGATAATCAAGTTTAACTTTAGATATAAATATTCAAAATTTGAATTGCTTAAACAAATTCATTCACAAACCTAACTTTAAACTTGTATATAGACAAATTCAATGTTTAATTATATGGTTCCAACAATTATGACTTTTGGCATTGATATACAACACATTTTATAGATTTATATAAAACATATTGAATTCAGATAAACTCAATTTTAGTACTCTACATCCACCTTTAGACATGTATGTGTGAATTTTTTTGAACTTTGAACTCCCGAGTCTGAAGTTGATTGTTGTTAAAAAATTTGTTTGTCCTTTTTATTATGTTTTATTTACAAGTTGCACCGCCGTGAGAATAATATATTAGGAAGAAAGTTAAAAATGATGTAGAAATGAGAGCCTCATCATGTGGAGAAGTCAATTTAAATACTCCTATGTTTTTTTGAACTCAACAAAATACAGAGATCTGCCCTCGTGTGCCTCAATAGCTGATTCATCCTTTTTGTTCCTCTCTCAATCTTTGACCTTTTATTTGACCATCCAGGGGTCGTTTGATAGCTGGTTTGACGATAAGTTATATTGATACTAAATTTTGTATAGATAACATTATATTTGGTAATTGATCAAAAGTTAAGTTTTTTCATGTAAATTAATACTGTGTTTAGTTTGTAATTTAAAAACCTGTAGAATTAATATATGTAATAAGTTATGAGGAAATTTACGTATTATTTTATATAGAATAAAAGATGAAATAACTACATATTACAATTTACATTACACAATTAAAGCCAACATGACTAATTAATACTTGTCACAAATCCAGAAAAACCATCAAGATTTCTATATAAATTATATGTCGTTCATAAATACTAAATTTTTAATGAATCAACTATAGATCATCTGAAATTTTCTTTAGCATAATCAAAAATAACATTTACGTGATAAAGATGGATCAAGAGATCATAATCATAATTCATGATTCAATCATAACATAAAATCATCAAATTATTATCAAGGGAGAACACCAATGATTTTTCTTTCATTTTAAATAGTATAGCTGAGGAAAAATAATAATTAAAAAAAAGTAATTAGAGTGGACTAATTACAAAAGTGGGTTTTCTTGTTTTTACTTTGCTGTAAAGTTTTCAATCTCCAAGATAACATCTTGATTAAAGCATAATGGTGCAATAAACAAGGCTGTTTCTCAAAATTAGCAAATAAGAGTACACATTAATTAATCATGTCATTAATTTGTCTAACTAGTGCTACATGACTTGTTTTCCTCTCTCAAATTAAGCCATACCATTAATTCTATGTATTACTATATAATATAAAACAAATTAATTACTTGTTCATTAACTTATTCATTAGTGGAGTTGTTGTTGGTTGTTGTTGATTGTTGTGTTGCCATGTTAACTTCCCATAATCTGAATTTCCTCGTACATGCCTTGTCTTTGTTTAATTACTTCTGAAAAATGAAACTAAGCAAGTTACGTAGATTGATGATTTTCATTTTAGATAAAATTAAACGGTCAAAAATACATTTAAAGTATCTTAAAAAAAAATTCTTCGAATTTCATAGTTGAACTATCAAATAACAAATATGCGAATTTTCTACCTGAACAATTATTTATCAGAAAGTCAAAACACACCAAAGATCCCAAAGATATAAAGATACAAGAATCAAAAGACAAATAAATAAATTGCAAGGTAGCTCATAATTCAAGAAGAGCTCCTTTAGTTTAGGGTTTATTAAGCTCTCAACACAAGGAGATAGAGAAAAATTTGTATTCAATAATATATATGGGGGAACAAAGTCCATGTTCTCTTATCTTACTCTTTTTTTTTTTTTTTTTCATATTTCTTTGTCTCTCTACATGTTAATTAAAATAATTTTAAACCTATGATAGCTAATTAATAAGTTTTTACATAATTAATATAATTTAATTTGTTGTAATATGTTGTCTTATCTTTTTCAGGTTATTAATCTCACTTATTATTGTAAATAGTTTTAGTTATCTTTTCAATGATCTTTATTGTAATAGTGTAAAGATTCTACATTGCAAGTATATAAAAAAGTTAAACCTTATAGTATAAATTATAATTAAGCTCAGAGACAAAATGTTGTGTGTATGTACCCAAGGAATAATTAATTAATATATTTTCCATTTTCTCTGATCTTTTGTGATTCTCCTTAAATACACTATATCATTAATTCCATACTATAGTTCCCCTCTTTCTCCAATCAAAGCTTATTCATGTCCATTGGTCAAGTGTTTGAGTCTTTGAACAACGTCGAATTCAGAATTTGAAGTTTTTGAATTTCTACGACAATCTTGAGAGAATAATTGTTTATGTGATTATGGTAAGGTTTGGTTCCATTTCTTCCATCTTCTATGTGATTATATTGAATTATTCCTTAAACAAAACAATACTTTTGCTCCTTAAGTTTCTTTATTGATTAGTATATCAACATCTACTAATTGATTATATTTTTGTGTATAGGGAATTCAAAAGCCATCATGGTTGAAAGCTCTTTATGTGGAGAAATTCTTTGTGCCATGTTCAATTCATGAAAGTGCAAAGAAGAATGAGAAGAATGTTTGTTGTTTGGATTGTAATATTAGTATTTGTCCTCATTGTGTCACTTCTCATCGTGTCCATAGATTGCTTCAAATTAGACGTTATGTATATCATGAGGTTGTTCGATTAGAAGATATAGAGAACCTTATTGATTGCTCCAATATTCAGGTACGTTATTCATTTAAAAGATAAATACTATCAGAAAATCGCTAATCTGTGATGGAAATTTGGCTTGTTGGTAACGTTTCCGATGACTTTTCCATTCTCTGATGAGCCAAATTTTGAAAGGACGTCCATTGAAAATTAGCGATTTTCTAATAGTAAATTGCTTTATTTATTGTACTTTTGCCAACAATATAATGTTCTTGACTGTTGGCTTTTCTATTAATAAGAATAAAAATAATGTTGTTTAATTGTTTATAATTTTGCTAGGCATATACAATAAACAATGCTAAAGTGGTTTTTATCAAGAAGAGGCCTCAAAATAGGCAATTCAAAGGAGGAAACTATTGCACTTCTTGTGATAGGAGTCTTCAAGAACCATTTATTCATTGCTCTCTTGGATGCAAGGTAATTTTCTTTAATCTTAAGATTTTTTGTGTTTTGGGATTCAAACTAGGGGTCGTTTGATAGCTGGTTAGAGTTATACAAGTATAATTAGTAATGTAGAAACTAGTTATGAGTGAATCTATGAAATAGTTTATGTATTAGTTATGCGGAAATTAATTATTCCATCTTCTATTTCTTGCATAAAATACATAGATTCTCTTATAAATGTATTAGTTATAATTGTTCGGGTTTCTAAATTATCAACCAAACGTCGTATTAATTTTATACGTGAATAACTTATTTCCTATCTACCTATCAATTACCAAACATCATTTAAGTTATACGAAAATTAACACATAGATAATTTGTTTCTCATCCAACTACCAAACAAACTCTTTTAAGTACTCATATCTACTTAATCATATTCTTATCATAGTTGATTCCTAATAAATATGACCAAAATTTATAAATGCAATCTCAAAATAAATGCATAATTACACTTAACTTGACTTTCTCCAAACATCAAGTAAGTTGAGTGTATTTACTACAATTAAAGTCATTTTCCATGGAAAATTTGAAAGAAAAAAATTGGTGTTGGGGTTGATGAATGCAAATTTTGGGTGGTAAAGATAAATAAAATGAAATCACTTTCACAATTTTATTTGCAAGTGTTTTCTTGCTAACCAAAAACCAGAAAATGACTTTCTTTATGTAAATATTTCCCTAAAAAATGACTTTCATTATATCGATCACGTGAAATAACTTATTGGTTGACAATAATTTAATTTGTTTGTCATTATCAGGTAGAATTTGTGCTAAAGCACCACAAGGACCTTTCCCCATTTCTAAGAAGATGCACAATTCTACAACTTAGTTCTGACTTCTTTATCCCTCAAGATATGGGCGACGATGACATGGCCATCGACACAGCCCATTCAACGATCGTGGACAATGACGAGCCATGGAGCTCGTCATCGTCCACGGGCTCGGGATCAGAGAACATGAGCTTTCCATGCACTGAGTTTGTAAGGAAGAAGAGAAGTGGAGTGCATGTTTGTGGAAGATCAGCTAATAATTGTAACAACATTACAGAAGAAGATATGGCTACTAGTATAAGTAGAAGAAAAGGCATTCCTCAAAGATCTCCATTATGTTAGAATATTAATTAGTCGTTTTTTCAACCTTAATTTGGTTTAACAATTCAACGTTTTAGAATAATGAAAAAGACACTTATTAATTTTATTCTAAAAGGGTTTGAATTTTGGTGTTAATTAATTACTTGGTTGGTTGTGGTGTTTTGTCTTAATTGCACCACGTGATATTCCCTCTTCGTATTTCATTCTTTTACTTGTTTGGTAATTTCAAAATTCCAACATCATATAATATAATAGTTGGAATTGTCAATTTGGAATCTTGAATTGTTTTATTCAATGATTTCTATGCGTACGAATTTCTAAAGTCACGCAAACCAATTTTTACAATCCGTTACAAATGTTCTTTCAAGTTATATATTATGACTCCTTTCATCGAAGATCGATAAAGGAACGTGGTTCATTTGTCTAATAAACGTATAGAGGCGTGTTCAAGATTTATACTTTGGGATGTTATTGAACTCATTGACCGTTTGAGTTATTGTTAGTAAATTTCTTAACACATATACAAAGTTTGAGTCAAAGTTATTGAGTTAGGCTGAATCAGTAGCGCTAATACTATACATACACCTACTAGAAAGTGTAATACACAATATTCATATACTATATAGTTGTTAGGATTTGGTGTATGGTACAGGTAACTTGATGTATTTGTATTTATTATCTTTACCATCTTTGTGAGTGAATATTTGTGGAATTTATTTCAGTCTGCATCTTTACAACAACTATTACCATGATAATCGACTATATTGAATCTTTATTATCTTGCCATCTCCAGCACTAGAGTTCGTTTGGATAGTCAACACAACAATTACGTCTCAGTTTCAAGGTAATTCGAATCAACAATAGAAATCTTTGAATATCTAGCTATATTTTCCTTCGTTTATATCCCGTTTCACTAATTTGAGGATTCTCTAGCACTCAAACAAAGTCTAGGTATCAAAATATCACGTATACATGGACTCTTAGGAATCCATGGCACAACAAACATTATACGTATATCACGTATACATGGACTCGTAGGAATCCATGGCACAACAAACATTATATGTATATCATGTATACATGGACTCGTAGGAATCCATGGCACAACAAACATTATATGTATATCACGTATACATGGACTCGTAGGAATCCATGGGACAACAAACATTATACGTATATCATGTATACGTGGACTCGTAGGAATCCATGGCACAACAAACATTATATGTTTCAGTAAGATACGAAGACAGCAGTATGAGAACTATCAATGTTATTGATGCATCGTAAACTATTACTAATATAACGAGTGAGGATAACTTCCTGAATCCTGTTTGTGTTAGGAGCTAAGAGTAATGAAATTTTCTGAGTTGGGAATAATGCCATTTGCAGATGTACTAGTCTATCCAAGAATACCTGCATTGCATGGCGGCAATCCTCGACGCCAGTCCATAATAACCAGAGTTGCTATGCTATGTGAGAGGGCAGCTGCAACGACGAGTACATGGAAGATTTGATGGCTCTGTCCAACAAGGTCAAATGTACCAGGTTTCCATCTCTCTGGAAACCTTGTAACGTAGAACACTGCTCCAGCAGCATATAAAAGGCCCATGGTGATCTCGTAGACTAGAGCCACGAGTACTTGTGGGTGATGAAAGTAGAGGGAAACAGCATGTGCTGCAGGAATCACACCTGAGAAACCCATAGCAAGGAACAGAACAGCCCTGAATGATCTAAATGTACCAGAGGTGAGAGCCGGGGCGAAAAGAGTGATAATGACAAGGATACCGACTATAGTAATGGAGGATAGGTAAAGGAGACACCAGTGTGGCTGACAACAGAAAGTGTAATATACGGGAGCGAAGAATGAACAGATGATCATGATAGAAATCCCAGAGTAATCGAGACGCCAGAAGAAGAGGGTAAATTTATGGGAGTGGCAAGCAAATAGGTGAGAGACAGAGCTGAAGACCAAACAGATCATAGCTCCTCCTAAGAAAACAAACCAAGGCCATATGGCAACTTCATAACCATCTCCATATGCACCTAGAAATGAGGGGTTTGAGATGTGACTAATGTAAGAATCCTGCAAAACAGAAATTAAATTTTACGATGAGATGATGCTTAGTGTCTTGTTTACTGCTTAACATTCGCATAACGCAAACAATTTTTTCCCAAAATATGATAGAGGTTAGGATGCATCACTTCTTTCCACTCAATAATGTTAGTTATACTGGAACCCCTCCTTCGAGGGCCGCACCTAGATATATAGTAAAAGGTTATCACTTTGCAACTGTAGAAGCTAAGTAACGTCACAAAGCTGGCCTGGAGCCTGGAGGTAGTGGCAAGTAGGACGACATCAATGCTTTTTCAACAAAATATTAGAAGATAGGGCAATAAACTCAATTATTTTCAGTAGGAACCACCTTTAGTGGTCTCCGAAAAAAAGAGTCTTTTTGTGACTTCACCATTACTGGTCTAGCATTTTGGATTTATAGAGCAGCCAAGAAAGTTATAGTCCATTCAAGTTCATGAAACTTTTCTTTTTTTTTATTTTTTTATTTTTATAACTGAGAAATCCGTTTGTGACCCGCCCTTTGGACCAATCACAGCCTTCTAAACTCGGTGGATAATGGGCCCGCCCCTCTACCCTTCTCCACGAAAGATATCATGAATGGTATTTGACTGCCCAGGATCTCTCAACTGAAATTGAGACCACCTTTTTTTAACTACTCATCAACATCAAGAATTGAGAGAGCTTGATATGACACTACATTTGATCTGATATTCAACTCAGGTGTTCCAACTTAAAGTGTAACAATACAAACAACCAGCCTGGTTGTAACCACAGATTTCTTATTGCAAACAACTCTTTTACTCTTTTATCTTTCCTTGAATTTTAATCATTCTACTTTTAAGACAGTCTGCATAGTTCATATCTATACTTCAACAAAATGTTGACCTCCTCTATCTTTAAATTTGCTACTAATAACATCAATAGAGACATATATATCACCCCAAATTCCTGATTATGATAAAATTCCAAGTAATTTGTATAGCAGTTAGGTTGGATGAATTGCAGATACAGCAATACCAAGGACAATGCCATGACGAAGTGGCCTTATTATTAGTGAAACATATAGTCAAAGAATTTTATGGCACTTGGAATGCTTTGTAACTGTGTTGAGTTGACACGTTTGGTCACCCTCAAAATTTTTACCTACCTATCAGGTAAAAAACATTTGGCTTTGGAAATGGAGTTAAGGTATTTATATATATGTCTCTACATTGTCAGTGTCACCATTTCCAAAAATCTGACTTTGCTAACTCTTTCGTCAAATTTAATAACTATATCCATATGGACCCCTAAGAAGTTTTTGATTGTGACAATGACATTATTGGAGTGATCAAGCAAATTTTATTGGGGTTAATTGGTTTGCAGGGTGGGATAAGCATGATCTAATGGATATCCCACGGGTAGCTGGGATATCTCAAGGTTTTATATTTTCTCACATTCTACATGGGATTACTATCCAATCATTTTCGTATAAATAGTGGGATTAAATAGTTCTGTGATTAGCTAATACCTCAAATTAAACATAAAACAAAATTACATCTCAAATTTTATCGTGAAAATAGGGAAAAGGGTCTGATATACCCCTCAACTTTGTCATTTGGAGCTGATATGTCCCTCGTTATGAAAGTGGCTCATATATACCCTTACCGTTATACAAACGGCTCACATATACCCCTACCGTTACAAAATGAGCTCACATATACCCTTCATTTAACGGGAGTGAAAAAATTAGTTTTAAATTTATATATTTAACCTTTAATTTTTTTAAAATCATTTAGGGGTATATATGATCCTTCTAGCAAAGTTCAAGGTATATTTTAATCTTTTTCATACATAAATTATTTTTTTGACTTCTTTGATTATTATTATTTGAGTTTCTTATTCTTATTTTATTTTTTCTTTTATTCCTTAATATAAGAAAAAAATTTAAAACAATTTTTTTTGCTATATAATAATTTAAAACTATTTTTCGGCTATATTATAATTTAGTTTTTGTATTTGGAAAAAAAATTGGGTCATCTATAATAAATTTTACAAGAATATTAGTGAAACATAAATAAATTTGACTATTAAAATAATAAATCTAAATTAGTCATTGAAACAAAAAAAAGTCAAAAAAATATATGTTTGAGATGGATTAAGTATACCCATATGGGATTATATTTTGTTTAAAAATATTATTAAGAAATTAAACTAAGATTAATTTTTTCACTTCCGTTAGAGAAAAGGGTATATGTGAGTTATTTCTATACCAGTATGAGTATATATGAGCCACTTTCATAACGATGGGTATATCAGCTCTAAATGACAAAGTTGAGGGGTATATCAAGCCCTTTTCCCATAAAAATATTATACTAATTATCCACGTATCAAACGACCCTTAGACCCAAAAGCTTACATATCTTTTTCTCCTGTCCATTGTGGAGTATTTCTTATGTCAAATCTTCTAACAATCATTATTTTTTACGAAAAAAAGAGCTAAAGCTGATGTCCAAATAGTAAAAGGCTATGTTGAATCACTTTGTATTGTTATTGTCAAGCAACAACAATAACATATTACTGAGATCTTACGAATGAATATGCACGATGCACCCTTACCCTTACCTTATAAAGATATAAGAATTGTTTTCGATAAATTTTCAGCTTAAGACATTATCAATGTCACTAATTAATAAACTAAACAGACTCAATCTTAAAAGAATCTACGAAGGAGAAATACATATAAGTAAATAACAAATCCAAAATTTGCACAGTTGAGATACAGCTAAAATACTTAAATTCATCACATCAAAAATCTTAACACGAAAAAATATATATTCGAATTCTTATAAGATAAAAAAAGAGCTAGTTAAGAGGACCCGTGAAAACGGTGAAATAGCAAGATTCATTGCACAGCTCAGCTATATTTCTAAAGTATTCCAAAAGTAGGATCCACTAAAGGCCCATACTTTTCGAAAAGTGGTGTCATCTCATGTCTTTTACCGTCTTTATCTTAAGCTAAAAGAAAAAATGTACTGAATTTTTAACAAAACACGTAACGAACGGTTTAAGTAAAGTAAGGTCTAGTAAGATATACTTATTATGTTGAGGATTTTATTATTATTAATAAAAGGCCGCTAAAACACTCGGTGTAAATGGTATAAATTAATTTTTTTAAAACGATAACTCACCGGAAAAGAATCAGCTGAGCCATTGCTCTTCATGGTCGGCCACCGTCCCACACCCGCCGGTCTGTTTTTAGAATAGTACGTGTATCTCTTTAACCAATGTCTGAAATGACAAAAAAGGACATAAAATATCATTGAAATTACGAAAACGAACCTGGAGAAACCAGCAAGTAGAGTCTCCATTGCCGTCTTCTCCATCAAGCTCGTTACCGTCAACGTCACAAACACCACAAAACCTACCAAATGCCTACGATATTTTATAACATAAGATTAATATAACTCGAAAATCAGCTAAATTCAAATGAGTGAAATTGAATTCTCGCATTGTGCGAAAAGTTTCTCCAAATTGTAAAATCAGAGCTAAAAAAACTCAAAAATTGATTTGATTCAAATGCAAAGGAGTGAAACTAAGAGTCAAGTTGTGAAAATAGAGATTCTCTGAGTTCGAAATTAGTAAAATAAGAACTAAAAAAGCTCGAAAATCATCTAAATTCAAATGCAAATGAGTGAAATTAAGAGTCTCATTGTGCAAATGGAGGATCCTACAAATTTGAAGTTAGTAAAATAAGAGCTAAAAAAACTGGAAAATCAACGAACTTCAAATGCAAATGAGTGAAATTGAGATTATCGTTGTGCAAATGGAAGATAAGATCCTACAAATTTGAAATTCGTACAATGAGAGCTAAAAAAAACTTGAAAATCAACGCAATTCATATGCAAAATGAAGTGAAAATTTGAATTTCGAACTTACGTCCAAATATTGAGAGTCTCGTTATGCCAAGAGAAGACGCTAAGAGCTACCTCCTTAAGAGGCCATTCACAACGATAATAGTTTCTGATGAACTCATTATCTTGAAGATACACCGGTAATTCCTCGAATTTCATCAATCTACGCTTCAACTTCTTCTCCTCCTCCTTATAACTATTCATCTTCTTCTCCTTCAATATTGCCGATTCAGTAATCTCTGTTTTTTCGATTTTCGAGCTCTTCTTAGTTCCTTTGTTCATCATGCTTTTCATCGCCGCTGCCGGCAAGAGATCTCAGATTCCGGCGACTTTTCACCGGAAATTTCCGAGTTTGTTTGTGTTTCGTCAGTGACGAACTAATATGAAAGGCGTGACTTCCACTCAACTTTTTTTTCTACTTATTTATTCATTTAGTAAGAGACAGTTGGAAAAATAGTTTAACAAACAAATATTTACTTTTTTATGCCTTGAGAGCACATATAAAAAAGCACACTTAATACTAAAAATTAGCAAATTTTATTAAATAAATAAATATATTTTTTGTTAGTATTAACTTTGCTTAGAAAAGAAATGTTGAGAGGAACCCCAAAGATCGCAACGACTTGGGTCGTTCCTTCTTCAATCAAAAGTCTCAGTTTCGAGTTTTGATTATGAGAAAAAAAAAAAGATTTCATGAATTGAATTATGCTATCAAATATGAGCACACTGGACGATTGACAAGACGACCAGATTAAGTCGTCCGTATGAGAGGCAAGAGTTGCGACGCATGAGACTTGAGAGTTGTTACATGCCGTAACGACTTTAGAGACTAGGGACTGTAATTTTAGTCTTTAGATTTGGGAATTGAATTTTAGTTTAGGTAATTTTAAATTTAGGGTAATGGAGATTGGGTTTGGGTCAATCAAATTCCCCTTAATTGGGCCAGATTGATATTGGGTTTGGCCTCACTTCCAATAGATCTAGTTATTAGTATTAGAATCCCTTAGTATTATTAGAGTAAGAGACTATAGTGTCATTAAATTTGATTTTTCGGTTAAACCGAATTTAATTTGTTAAAAACCAAAACCGACCGAATAAATCGAAAAAACTACGCTGCGATTCTTCTTCTATTATGAAATTTCTAGTTAGAATGAACACTGCTCTGCTGCATGAAAACCGAAATCGAAATTAAAAAAAAGTTCGATTCGGTGGTTTTTTTCGGTTTGAACCGGATTATGCCCAATCCTAGTTTCAATACGTATACAGACATGAGATGTCGAACCCCTAAAAGTAACAAAAATGCTTAGAAGAAAGTACAAATAACACACACAAAAAATGATAAAACGAACTACATTTTATACGTTTTTGGTTATTTACTACTTAGACCTATGGATACAACATATATGTAGGCGTAAAATTATGATGATTGAATATATGTTAGTAAACTATAATCCAAAGTTACATTGGAAAAAATGGTTATGTGTGAGAGATAACATATCTTGTATGCGAGCGGACTTAGCTTTAGAATTATATGTAATCATAGCTTGGATCAAATGCTTCATTTAGTTTTATTTGTCATATTTAGATTTGATATATTTATTAAAAAAAATTATTGAATTTTAAACACATTCAAATGAATGGCTTGTACTATGACGTAGATTCATATATAGTTGTAACAAGACATAGGAGTTCCATCTTTAATTTGTTATCAAATTTGTACAATTAGAAATTCAAACGAATTAGTACATGTAAATCAAGTATAATGCATTGACGTTTCTTTTTATTTTAAGTTGTTTAGAAGTAGCTTGAATTATAATTAATTAAAAGTAGTTTACGTGGCATCGAAGCAAATTTTATAAATAAGTATTTATGTGTTTAGATTTAAAATAACATTTGAAATGAGTAGAAGAAGAATAATTTGCTTTTATTTTCCTTCTAAAAAAGGAGTTACATATGACCCAAAAGATATTTAACAAGATGTTAATTTGCTTATACATATTCATTATATTGGAAAAAATATATTAAAACAATGGAGGATGAGTTAATTTACTAAGGAAAATATCAAAACAAAGTTTAAAGAGTTCAAATTCTTGAAAGCTAGTCTAGTTGCCAATATATACTTAGTATAAGAACGAATTGATGTCAAAGTAAACATTATGAAAGGATGAAGTATTGAGACATTTCTTCCATTTTTTTTCTTGTTTTTAAAGGGTATGGATTAAAAAGTAAGTACATGAAAATGAATTTGGGATCAAATGCTTGAAAGTTAGTTAAGTAGCTAATATAATTAGCATAAGAACGAATTGATATCAAATTAAACATTCTGAAAGGAAAAGGACATTTTAAAAATAAAAATAAAAGTAAAGTACATGAAAATGAATTGGGAAAAGGGGATCTTAGCAAGCTTAGTTTGTTAGCTACCTGAATTCTAACCTTGTTGGTGAAGGTTCGATTAGACTAGAATAGTGAAAGAAAAAAGTTTCAACCCACAATCCGCCCCATTTAATTTCTTTAAAAAATTATTTCAACCCAAATAAATTCCTCTTTCTCCATTATCCAACATTTTCTTAACATAAATAGTCAAATTTTCTGATTTCGGGAATCGAGTTCCAAAAATAAGCTACTATCTTTTACTACTTTGTTTCTTGAAGAATAGACAACTAAGTAGTAAAGAAGTTGGGTTATTATTAAGTCAATTTGAATAATTTTCAACATTACATTTACTTACCGTGAGAGATAATTGAATAAATCACTAATGGTAATTAAGAGTATTATTTTAGGATAAATATATTTAATAAGCATATACTGTATAAAGAAGAGGAGAAATTATATACTTGAAACTTTATTTGCATTTTTTATATATATATTTGTTGTTTTTTATAAAATAAAATAATGAGTGATTTTTTTAAAAATTTTTTAAAATATTTTGTTAGATAGAGAATCAAAGCTTGACACAACTACATCATGGCCCCTTGGATCTTAGTGTGCTAACTCGATAGAAGAATCACAAAAGATGTATGGGGATCTTAGTGTGCTAACCCGATATAAGAATAATAGGACAAAAGATGTATGAGTTGGTGAGGTGGAAATAATTTTACAATGTCGATGATGTGATGGTAATTTTTGATTCGAGATTTAAAGACGTCCTATTCATACTTGTGTCTTACAAATATTGATTAATACTGAATTTTATAGGGTGCATCAAGTAGAACGAACATATACAGCTAAACCATGCATTTATTTTTCTCCTTGTTGAGAGCTGACAATCAGAGACTACTTTTAATTTTTAAATTAGGGAAAGTCACTATTTCATTACAGGATGTTGCTATTCTTTATGAATTATCGTGTAGTAGCAGATTATATGTGAAAAGTTGTTTGGTTTTGGACCATAGGATGACAAGTTGGACGGAAGTAGGCTTGATATAAGTGCATTGAAAAATCACATGAGGAAATTTGGTGAGATTTATGATGATAAAGATGAGATAATTATTTATCAACTTGCTAGGCGTTAGATGAAATTGATGATTTGGATATCTTGTTTTCTAACACATCAACAAACATGGTTAAGTTGACATATTTGATGCATCTCGATAATATCAGCCAAAATGGCACATATAATTGGGACAGTTTGTGTTGGTATGCTTGTATCATGCATTATGTCGTGCTTCCAAGTCTAAGAAATAAGTGTTTTTACCACTTTTACAGGTATGTATTTTGTAATATTATCATTGTCATTGATATGTTGATTTTTATAAAAGTATAATAATTGTATTCATTTTTTTTTGTATGTATACTCAGATATGGTCATGAAATATAATGAAGATTGTTCATCATTATTGACGTTAGGCTAGACATGGTGTTATTATCTTCTCGGGTGATCTATCAAATTCCCATATGCCAGTAAATGGAGCATACAACTTGGTTGGACGCATTCACCCCAACATATGTTGTCGTTGTATCGAGATCAATTGGATAATCTTGTAGATGAACACGTATGACATGCAAACTCTATATATTGTTGTATAATAACTGTTACCAAGTATTTTTTTTTTACTACCAATATGTTATTAGTTAATGTTATTAGTTAGCTTGGGAGCTCTATACTTTTGATGTGATAGAGAACTTTACCGATTATTATTTTTTAGAACAACATTTAAGGCATGTTGTGGTACCACTACTATATAGGATGTAGTGGAGATGCATCAATTCAACAGGAATCTTAGACAATTTGGGATACATCAAAACATTTTTATGCCTTGTAACTATCAGTTCCGTTGTTACAAATAAATTAATTGTAAAAAAATTAGGTAAAAAAAAAGGATCAATTCGGACCGCCATAGTGGGGTGGGCTCGATTGACCTTCAGTAAATGTAGAAAAAATCCCAAAATCGTACATAATCATCCAAAAATGTTTTGGAGAATATAAAAAGCGACCTATGACAAATTTCAGTAGTTTTTCATCAGAAATCTATGTAAAGTAAGCAATCCGATCCCCTATTTTTTGTATTTTGTTTTCCTACTTTTGTAACTTGATTTTCTACTTTTATAGTTCAATTTCCTATTTTTGTAGTTTGATTTTCTGCTTTTTGTAGTTCAATCCGGTACTTTTGTAGTTCAATTTCATATATTTATAGTTTAATTATATCCTTTTTATATGATGCAAACTACATAAATTACTAACAAAATTCTTAAAACCCAAGAGACTAGATAAGGCACAACATTGGTGATGCGAACCAATATAAATTTGTTTTGTCTTCTTTTACCTTTATGCTTAATTTCTTATTGTTATTTGTCGCACTTATATGGAAGAAAGTCAACTATCCTTCATTGATAGTCAGCTAATAAAGAGTTTTTTTAATTCATCCGACCTCATTCTTAACTTTCATGATTGTGGTTTAATTATCGATTAACGATGGATCGTAATCAATTTTTAATTTAATAATAGGAAAAAGATGGTTAAAATTAAACTTTAACTTGGTGTCCTTAATTAATTAATAAGTAGTAGAGTAATAATTAGGTTAGGTGGTAAAACAAAATTTTGTACCCTTTTTTCCTTTCCAAATACAGTTTAACTTTTTACTCCTTTGTTCGAGCAATGCATCAACGATTAAGCTAAATTTCACGAATGTTCTCTAGCTAGTGAATGTTTTGGGCTGATCACCAACATTTTCTTGAGGCTTTGAGGTGGTGCTGAGAAAAAACTAACTTGGTTCAAATGTTTGATGCAAGACAAACTCGGGTATGTCCGTCTATATGCTCTTTTTACTAAATCTTTTGAACTTGTTGTCTCTCATATCAGCAATAAATCAATCTATTAGCGTTAACCCAAAAAAAGAGCACTAACCTTTTGCCCATTCATTACAACATTGCTCGGAACTGACAAATAAATGGATAATTATTAAGTTAAACTAGTTGGACCAACCAATTCATTTGTAAGAAATTCATATTTTATATGCGACAGGGCTAATCTAATGCAATTCCTCTTGTCTGTTACTTCCAGGAAAAAATCCTTATTCAATTCCCCTATCATGACTAGCACACACACAAAGATACAATTCGATTTGAAAGCTGTTTAGTTATGATTTTGCTTTTTAACAGTGCATATTTGGATTTGGTTTTGAATGAATTAGATTAGTGTGTGCTAGAAAGATTGTTTATGAAGAACAATCTATTGGCTTCTTTTTTTTTACCGTTAGATCCCAGTGTCTTAACAAGACAAAATAATCATAGGTCAGAAGATGTATGGGCTGGTAAGGTGGAAATAGTTTTACAATGCCGACGATGCGATGGTAGTTTTTGGACCGAGGTTCAAAGATGTCCTATTCATCCACACGTCCTGTAAATATTAATTGATGCTGAATTTTAGGGGTCTACAAGTAGGACCGATTAAACTAGATCATGCATTTATCACTACACTTGTTGAGAGATGGCGACCATAGAATAATACTTTTCATTTTAAAGTTGGGGAAGCCACTGTTACACTACAAGATGTGGCTATTTTTTTTATGGATTACCGGTAGAGGGAGAACCGGTAATAGGCATTGATAGCTCAAAAAGGCCAGAAGAGTGACAAGATTTATGTGAGCAGTTCCATGGTTTTAGACCACATGATAACAAGTTGGATGGAACGAGGCTTGATAATAGAGCAAAATCATGTGACGACATTTGGTGAGATCTATGATGATACATATGAGGTGGTTATTCATCAACTTGCTAGGTGTTACATGATGTTGATGATTGAAGGTATTTTGTTTCCTGACACATCAGGAAACAAAGTTAAGTTGATATATTTGGCGCATCTCGAGAATATCGGCCAAATTGGCACGTATATTTGGGACAGTGCTGTGTTGGCGTGTTATATCGTGCATTATGCGTGCTTCTAATTCTAAGAAGAAAGAAATATATGCTTTTCTACCACTTCTACAGGTATGCATTTTGTAATTTCATTATCGTCATTATATATTGATTTTTATAAAAGTACTAGATCATGGCCCAATATGCATAGGATACTGAATAATTATATGAGTTTTTTTCTTTTTTTTTGAATTCTTTGTTTATACATGACTAACATACATAGATATTGATAATGTCTTCTTATTCTTCAAGACTTGTATAATCTTCTCTCCAATGATAACAACTCATCTTTCAACTCCACAAAGGTTGGAGAAAGCTCTTCTGAAACAACAAATCTTTCCACAATTGGTCTGATCACATAAAAGGTATGGTAAAAACAACATTAATTCAAGAGTTATCCTAATAGAAAGATACAAAAGGCATAATCATCAAGAAATACATTTTGAACTCATCAAGTCCTAATTGACTTGGATAAAATTGTCAAGGATCGGATGAGTAAACCAAAGCAAAGAAAGATCAAAGAATGATCTTTTTAGTCACAATGAGAACAATTTTGTCCTATATAGAATGTGTAACTTAAGTAGTATACAAAAGGAATCATCACCAATTACTATTTCTAGCAATAAGCTTAAGGAGATGGGTCATTAGTCATTTATGTTCCATTATTTCTACAAGGTCAAAATCGGACACAATTTTACTGTGTCATCATTTTCACCAACTCTTTCTAATAAGATTAAAGTAATTTATTGATGATGCATGTAGCAACATGTATTGTTAACAAAGAAACAAGGGTTTATAGTGAAAGGGAATAGTCACTTGTAACTAATACTAATAAGTATTGGACAACTGAAATTATTTCCAGTGGAAAATAGTCATGAAATAAAATGAAGATTGTTCATCATTATCGATGTCAGGCTAGACATGGTGTTATTATCTTCTCGAGTGATCTACTAAATTCTCATATGCTAGTAGCTAGAGCATACAACTTAGTTGGATGCATTCACCCTAACATATGTTGTCGTTGTATCGAGATCAATTGGATAATCTTGTAGATAAACAAATATGACATGCAAACTCTGTCTAATAACTGTCACCAAGTATTTTTTTTTACTAATAATATGTTATCAGTTAGTTTGGGAGCTCTATACTTTTGATGTGATAGAGAACTTTGTCGATTTTTTTTTTTAGAACAACATTTAAGACATGTTGTGGAAGCACTACTATATAGGATGTAGTGGAGATACATCAATTCAACAGGAATATTAAGACACTTTGGAATATATCAAAACATTCTTATGCCTTGTAACTATCCGTTCCCTTGTTACAAATAAATTAATTGTAAAAAAAATTGGGTAAAAAAAAGGATCAATACGAACCGCCATAGTGGGATGGGCCCGATTGACCTTCAGTAAATGTAAAAAAAAATCCAAAAATCGTATATAATCATCCAAAAATGTTTTGGAGAATATAAAAAGTGACCAATGACAAATTTCAGTAGTTTTTTATCAGAAATCTTTGTAAAGTAAGCAATCTGATCCCCTATTTTTTGTATTTTGTTTTCCTACTTTTGTACAATTTGCTATCTTACATTTTGTTTGGTAGCCCTATACTTCTGATGTGATGGAGAATCTTTGCTGATTATTGTCGCTCAGGAGAATATTTTTGGCATGCTATGGTGCCACTATTATGTTTGGATGTAGTGGAGATGCATCAACCCAACACGGTTCTTAGACAATTTGAAATGCGTCAAAACATTCTCGATGCCTGCAATTTTAACAACAAATATGAAAAGTCTAACCGTCGTGGCAGACAAAACACCGATTGGAGTATACATTATGCTAGTCACATACTTGTGTGGAATGATCGTGCAAATCGTATTTGTGAAGCGCCATTAGCAGAAGGTCCGCTTCCATATGATGATGATTACTTTAAGTGGTTTCGTTTGATCACTCGACAGATCATTGAAAATCCAGAATTTCGTATTCCAACAGGGTATACATCGTTTGCACCAACATCTGAGATAATGGTACGTACTTTATATCAATATGCGTTGTTTTTTTTAATTTTGTTAATGTTGTTTTGCCCAATATTTTTTCTTGTTTTGCCGTATTTTTGGCCATGTTTAGCTGCTTTTCCCCATGTTTGTGCTGCATTTTGACCCATTTTTATGCATTTTGGCCCAATTTTTGTGATATTTTGGTTGCTGTTTTGCCCAAAACTCACTACTATTTTTTTGGTTGCTTCTTTGCCCAATTAATGGGTTGTTTTTTTTCAGTTTCTGTGGTTGTTTCTCCTATTTGAAAACTACTTTTTTTATTCATTCAGTGGTTGGGTTGTTTTATGATAATTTGGATGCTTTTTAATTGTATATGTTTATTTTTAATCAAGTGTTGATCTAATTTTTATGATTTGCAGGTGCGTTAACTCCATATGATGTTTCAATATGGGATTAAACTGAGACAGCAACCAACAACGGAGGTCGCTAGAAGGAATGTCATGGAGATGTGCATTGATGATTTAATAGCAGCAGACGAGGCTCAAAGGCTCACTGTCTTACCGTCCTAATGTTCCAAAGTAACCTGGTAATTCTAGCAATCCAGGTTGACATGAAAGGGCTAGGGGAACAAAAACAAAGAGGCAGGACAACAACAACTAATGTGTCAAAGAGTCCTCCGACCGAGGATGTGAATCCAGATGTGGTCTCTCCGATGGGGGATGAGAATCCAAATGTGGATATCAATTGTGGTACAAGTATCAGAGTTATGGGTGAAAATTTGAATGGTGAAGCACAACTTGGTATGGGGTTCATCACCATTAGAGTTGTCAATATAGGCTTGACTCACTAGGCCGGCCCAATCCGATCCTTAAATTAAGTGGGGTTGCGCTTAATTTTTTCAGTCCATTTAGGAATGAGGCTTATTGGCCCTGCCTCATTTGGCCCGCTAGCCTCATCAGAAGGTTAGCCCGTGGGCAGTGAATTTTAAAAATATTTATTATATATATTTTACGTAGTGTTTTATTTGTTAAGATTTTGTCAATAAATATTTTTATAATATCAATAGAAAATCAAGTCTAACTTATTTGCATATCTTATATATTTTAGGGTCTTTAGCCCACTAAATTTTTTTCTTAGCCCAAACCCATTACTACATTATAACTATGAAGTTTTGATCTATTCAACTTTTGTTTTTATGCCTAATTTTCCACTTCTCCTTTATTGTCTTGTTTATGAAAATAATGATCATGTAATGTCTTTTGCTCGGATGAATCTCATGAATGTCATATATATGTTATTATGTTTTTGTTTTTTAAATATTTACTCAAGTATGTGTAATTCATGATTGAATTTTTGTATGTATTGATATTGTGTTTATCAGACATCAACGTTCGATACTCTTTCTAAGATGCCAATGTTGTCCATTTTTTTCTTAAAAGACCAATCCGTCCCAACCCTTCTAATAGTCTAGCCCATTAGTGTTGGGTTGGATTGGGTTGGGTCGGGTTGGGCCAACCCATTTTGAAAGCTCTAATCACCACGTAATGATGTTTCTGGATCACACTATTTCGACAATCAAATTGTGATTTACAATGCAGAAAGTTCTCAAATGGATGATGTGAATCCAGATTTGGTCCCTCTGATGGAGGATACAGATCCAGTCAAATCGTGATTTACAATGTTCAACCATTGCATCAGTTTGCTAATGATGATGTTGGGTATGCCTCTCCTGCCCGTCCTGAGTAGGTTAAATCTATGAATGATGACCTCGAGGAACAAGCTTTCTTTTTTCGAGGTTCGACATCTTCCATTTCATTGTCTTCATCCCCAATTCCCTCATCACCACAAATTCTAATTTCATGGCCTGAAGACGGAACACTAACCCTACCTTGGGTTACAAATTTAATGTTAGCATTTGAGTGGGCGTCTAGGAATCTTCCTCCATTAGAGCTCCCGACATTGTTACCAATAAAGGATTTTGATCATCTTGTAGTGATGGTGTTAGGGATCTTGCTTAAAGAGCCCATCTGCTTGCAGATCGATAGTAGGTGTCCAAATTCGACGGCTGTTCTGGTTGGAGATGTGCATGGGAATGATGCAGGTTTTCCCTATGTTTAAAAAAATAAACATATTAATGATAATAATTATATTACAAAATGCATACATGTAGAAGTGGTAGAAAAACACATATTTCTTTCTTCTTATAATTCAAAGCACGGCATAATGCATAATAGAAGTACACCAAGACAGCATTGCCCCAACTATACGTGTCAATTTGGTCAATATTCTCGAGATGCACCAAATATATCAACTTAACTTTGTTTCCTGACACATCAGGTGTCAGGAAACAAAATACCTCCAATCATCAACATCATGTAACACCTAGCGAGTTGATGAATAATTACCTCATCTGTATCATCATAGATCTCACCAAATGCCTCCACATGATTTTCTAGTGCACTAATGTCAAGCTTAGTTCCATCCAACTTGTCATCATGAGGTCTAAAATCAAGGAACTGCTCACATAAATCCTGCCATTCTTTTAGCGTCTTTGAGCTATTAATGCATACTACCGGTAACCCATAAAGAATAGTAACATCTTGTAATGTAACAGTGGCTTCCCCAACTTTAAAATGAAAAGTATGGGTCTCTGGTCGCCATCTCTCAACAAGAACAATAAGAAATGCATGATCTAGTTTTATCGGTCCTACTCGATAGACCCCATAAAATCCAGCATTAATTAATATTTGTAGGACGTGTGGATGAATAGGCGTCTTTGAACCTCGGGCCAAAAACTACCATTGCATTGTCGACATTGTAAAACAGTTTCCACCTCGCCAACCCATATATCTTTTGACCTATGATCCGTTAGATCCAGTGTCTTAACAAGACAAAAGAATCATATGTCAAAAGATGTATGAGCTGGTGAGGTGGAAACAATTTTACAATGTCGACAATGCGATGGTAATTTTCTGTCCGAGGTTCAAAGACGTCCTATTTGTCCACTCGTTCTATGGGTCTATCGAGTAGGACATATAATACTAGATCATACATATATCACTGCTCTTGTTGAGTGATATAGAGCAGAGACAAATACTTTTCATTTCTTTAAATTGGGGAAGCCACTGTTACACTAATGATGTTGGCCTAGAGCTGTCAAAAAGGGCCGGCCCAGGCCCATCAAGACTAAGCCTCGCTGGCCAAGGAATTTGAAGGGCTAGGGCGGGCCGGCCCAACCCAACCCTTGAAGGGCTGAGGGCTCGGGGGGGGGGGGGGGG